>CAUYRT010052474.1:0-33293 GCA_963574885.1 Lepilemur ruficaudatus | reverse complement strand
GTAAAGGCTTTGATCTGTTAAAATTTCTTATGTAACTGAAGAAGTTTGTTTCTACTCCTCTAGAAAGTTTAAACGTTAGCAAAAAGTTAAAATTGCTAATGTTTTTTTTCCAGATTTTTACTTATATTTGCCTTCACAAATACAGCAACATATGGTGAAAAGCTTAAACTGATTTTTTCATTGAATTTTATCAGATATTAGTTTTACTGAAATATATTCTGGATTCAGAACCTAACATGGGAAAAAAAAAAAAAAGAAATTCCCAAAACTTGCTTGTCCATAAAACTGAAACAAATGTGTTGGCTTTCCAAAGAGTTTTAATGTAAAATTAAAATCTTTTACTAACTTAACTGGGTATAAAAAGGTGAAACCTACACCAATTTCTTTTAAGAATTTTACCTTTGACAATGCGCTTTTATTGGCCAACCTGATGTTCTTTCACCTGAATCTCTCATTCTTTATGATATATCTATTTTCATAGTAATGCCAAATGCAAATTGTCTAGTACAGATTTGCATAATGAGAATAAACAATTGCTAATGTGCATTAAGTACTTATATGGTGGCAGGAACTATTCTCAGCTCTTCACTTTTGATAACCCTGTTAATTGTCACAGTTCTATGATGTAAATATTATTATTATTTTCATCTTCTTGCAAATATAGAGTGAAACTAAGATTTTAACTTGCATGCACTTTGAAAGCATAGAGTTCAGCACAGTTCATTCAGCTTTACCCCAATACAAAGACCGGCTTTAGTATTTTTCCAGCACCAGTTGTCACAGCAATACTCAGTAGTACACGCTAATATTTTTTTCAGTGAATTTCGATTAATTTCTTTTATCAGGAAATCATCAGATCCAAACACACAGGCATGCACACACACACACACACACACACACAGAGGCATGCATCCAGTATGTTTATAATTCCCTAGGAATCAAAGAAACTGCCAAAAAAAGGAGCGAGATGTCAAACCATTCACCCATCTCAACAGTCAGTTGTTAAAGAATGGACACTATTAAAGACTATTTTAAGGAAAGGTTAGCAAGCATAAAAAAAATAAGCAAATTCAAGTCAGGACCAAACCATCCTCTGTACTGTATTCAATAAAATTTTTAAAAATGTAAATCATACAAAAGAGACACACTTTTACAGTTATCCAAGAAAGTAACCATCCATTAACATTACAGGGTAATCTTTTCTAAAAATTACCCCAAACCCTAATGAAATAATTGTCCTATTTCAATCAGTCTAGCATCATCTTGTCATTTTCAACATAATTCAATTTTGTAATACTAGTTCACAGATGTGTAAAAATTCATTGTGTGGCCAAATAACATTCTTTTTTCATCTTGCACGATAATTTTAAGTTTGATGTAACACAAAAGGAAAAACATATGGAAAACAGTGACTTTCAATAGATGCTTTAGTCTGGAAAAAAATAAAGTGGGTTTAGAATTAAAAATCAAAGCCCACTGGTTGAACTGAGGCATATTTCCATCTGTTATTAATGTTTGAGTTACATAGAAAAGATGAGATTATTCCTCAAGTCCCTCATGCAATATGTCAGTAAATGGGATTTTGGTTAGTAATTTAATTGCCTAAACCCCCGTCCATGTAAGCTCCCAATTCATTCAGAATAAACATTTACAATGGCCTGAACTGAATTAAAACACTTAACAACACACCAAAGAGTACCTCTTGATTTTATTAAGAAATGCGTGTATGAAAATCTATTAACACAAAAGAGAGATCTCCACCACCCCATTATGGTTAAAGAATAAGGCGGCTTCTTTTCTTTTTTCCTTTTCAAGAAATACAGGGTTACATAAGGTGAGTTTTTTTTAAATCATATAAAGAAATATGAACTTCATTCTAAAATATAAATACAAGATGGGATGTCTCTGGTTACAGTTGAATAAATAATTCTGAGCACTAGAAAGTGTGATGAGGACTCAAGTGGCCATTGTGAAGATGCTCACAGAGCTTGTGCACGAGCCACGTGGGTCATATGCTTAAGCAGGGCTCCGCGCCTATTACTCATGAGGGTTTCACTAATGGTCTGATTATAAGGTGGGGGTGGGCATGGAGGTTCTCGTAATACTTCACAGTGGTGTAAGCAGGACAGCCACTGATTAATTACTGCCCTGTTCTCAACACACATTAGATTACTGAGCAACCCTGTTTCTCTCCACAATGGTTGCATAGTTACAGAACACCGTCTTGGAGAAAACTTTAAGATGACTTAGGAAAGATCCTTGGATTCTAATACAAATTTCCAGGAAAACTTCTTGTCCTTCAGATGATTAACTAGAGATTGGAAACTATTCACAAAAGATGGAATAATGTATATTTCTGAAGCTTCTTGGGGAGGATAATATGGGTATTTCAATCTTCAAGTTCATTTCAGACAGCACTAATGTATCAGATTGTTTTCCAAATTATTAGCCTAGTAATCTAAGAATATTAGAGCATATTAAGTTATTCCTACCTTTTTGCTGGTTCTTTTTTCTAATTCTCTCATCCCCTCTTCCATTCACACACATAACAGCATCTAAAGAAGGTGCTTCTCATAGTTCCAAAATACACTGGAAAACTAAATGCTTCAGCTAACAGTAAAAAAAAAAAAAAAAAAATCACTTTGCTTTAAATGAATATCTCAAAGTAGCTCATGTGCTCCTATAGAAACAATTCTTTCTGAATGTCAGCTTAAGCTTCTCCATATGATTTTTCTCAAAGACTCCGTTTTAAAACCATCACGACCATTTATTATCTTCTTGTTACATGGACTGTTACTTTTGTTTCATCACAAATCCCTGTGTGTTTATTAGCAGCCCTGTCACTACGATCGGATGACATTTGTTTTACTTAATGTACGCAGTTTTAGGGGAAAAAAATTACAGAACAGCTATTACTGCACTATATGAAAAAATTCCAATGTACATTTAGCTGACACTGCATCAGCTGCTATTTAAACTGGGCTTAGCTAATGGACTTTTAATGTCAGCAGGGTTATGTGCAGTTACTGGCTATTAGCAGAAATGGCTCCTTTCTATAAAAAAAAAAATCACTTTTCCTCAAGTGTGTTGTTTGAACATTCCTTTCCCTAATTTAGTGACTGTCACTGAATGCAAAATAAACTCAAGGACTCTGGAGTCCCCAGTTAGCTTTAAGACCCTCGTTTTAACCCTGCGATTCAGCATTAAACAGGCAACCTCACTCATTAGCATTGAGACTTGTACTCGCCGAACTTCGGGAGGCATTATTTACTTTGCTATTTTTTAGCACTGTACTGCGTATTTTGTGATGAAAACCCCATGTCATCAATGAATGACATATGTATGATAGAAAACATCCAAAACAGTTTTCTGAAGCCTAGAATTTATTTGCGTACTTTAAAAGTCCTAGTCAACTATGCCAAGTGAGGTGGAACCACAGGACAATAATCAATATAAATTTACATATTGATGGATCATGTAAATATTTCTATGTTAACTTGCATTTTAATACAATAGTGAATATAGCACGGAAACATGTTATCACTATATCCTGGATGAAATTCTATATATCCTTTCATTAGTAACAGCCTTTTCCCCTTCTCAATTAACTTGTCCATTAAAAAAAATAAATGAATGTAAAGGGTAAACCTGGAAATAAAGCCATAAAGCCACCAATATGGCAACTGAGAGAGTCCAAGAAAAATCAAACCTAACTCCATTTGATTAAGACATTGAAACAAACCATCACTGAATTCTGGTCGGGGCAGAACAACACAACTGACCTCTCCTTCCATCGGCCCACGTAAGAGGTCATTTCACGTAGGGTGCTTGCCAGGGCAATGCTGTCTCCTCTAGACGGCATCCAGAGAGGGAGTCATGAATGTGAATAAAGGACTTTACCCCTGCATGCATGAAAGTCCACATTCTCCTTTGGCCAACAAATTACAGTCCACTGTGTAGGAAAACACACCAGAAGTCCTCCACCAGGCCTTTGAAACAAGCCAGCGGAAGTGGAGATCCCCACTCTCTGTCACTTGGAAGATGAGAGAAATTTCTATCAGATGAGTCACTGCACTAATGAGGCAGAGGCATCTCTGTGTACACTAGGGGCATGACTTAGCAATTTGCCAAGAGCAAGGTGACTTTTTGCAGAAAAGTACAATATAATACTTCATTCAGAAATCAGTGATTAAATCCGATTTCCTATTCCATGATTACCTTTATGAATTTGCATTATAAGCTAAAAGAGTTTTTCATTTGTTGACAGGTTCCATTAGTTTTTGGAGGATATTGCCAAGTCTATTTGGAAATTAACTCTTGCTTCTAAAACAAAACAAGGCTACACACGCACACCCCCACACACAGAGAATTTGTGCAAGTATATATATGCTCACAGGGAATTACTGACTATATTTGTCTAGTCCTTGTCATTCTTCATTTCATTAAGGTCTGCCTGAAAATACTCTCCTAGGAAATATTTCCATAGTTATCTAATTCAATAAAAAATGACATGTGTATCTTTCATGTGATCATTTCAAATAAATCCAAAAAAATAACCTCCCCTCCCCACTGGGAAAACATACCTACTGTTAAAACTTTCCCTAGCCATCCCTCTACTTTTTTCTATCATTAAAGTAAACTAAGTTTATATTTCACTGTGGTCCTTTCAATTCTACACAGATTCATATATGTGTATATAAATACAAACCAAATAGATATTTCCATCAGTATATAAGGAAAGATATTGACAATTTTAAAATGTACTGTAATTCTATTAAAATGAACTCCACCACAGCAAATTCTTTGTGGGGATAATTGTTCCTAAGAACTTCCATATAATTCTAAGAGGATGCTATTCAATTTCTTATGTGTATAAGAAATTTAAGATAGAACATTGATACTGTCATTAATGACGATGTTTAACAGACTAGCTCAGGAAATGGCAATGCATTTTATAAAGACCATTAGAGGATACCGGTATACAAATGATTTAAGTCTAGATTTCTCCAACAAGCACATCCTCTTCAAACAGGTACAATAAAATCTAAACTCAACTTCTTAGAAGTTTACACCTTTTAAATAACTTTCCAAATTCTTTTGCTATGTTAACTGAAATAATTGCAAATCAAGACTCTTAGAAGTTTTAAGTCAGAGAGCCTGTTGGATAATACTATGATAAAACACCAATCTTGGGTCTCTATTCCGGGTAGTACAAATCATAAATCATTTGAACATGCCCGTTTTTCCTCAGCTTCTGAGAGTAGTTTCTGAAACGGGCTTCTGTCTTCTACTATGCTGCAAGCTCTGTGGGTGATGGCTGTGGTAAGCTGGGCAGGAAACGGCTTAGCCTAGTTCGATCCTTGAATTTGATCCCTAACATATTTTTCAGCTTACGTTCTTTCAATATCTTACGGAGAGCCAGAAGGAAAAAGGAAAGTAGCTAAAGAAAATAACAGGTAACATAACCAATGTTTTATTTAAAATAACCTCAAGATTGCTGCTTGCTAAAACTTGAACACTTCTACTGGATGGCTGCAGTGTGTATATCTGGCATTCTTGACTCAATGAAAATATATAATTTTCCCTTTATGGAAAGGTACATTCTAATGTCACACACACATCACGCCCAAAGTGAAATTACCATTATTTATAATACTTTGTCTTTCCAATCATAAAGTTTTTCCAATCATAAAGATGCGAATCATCCCTTTGCCCAGCATATTCATGTGGCATATGAGACCTGCCCATCAGTCACTGGGTACCCATCTCAGTCATCAGATCGTAAAAACAAGACGTATATAGGGTTCCACACTATCCATGGCTTCAGGTAGCCACTGGGGATCTTGGAGTATCCCTTGTGGATAAAGAAGGACCACTGTATAGGAATTTTTTTCTTTGCCTGTAATTATAAATGGATATTATTGCATTATACACTTTATAATATTGCACTAAACTTTTGTCTAAGAGAATGTATATTATGACTTTTTTTGTTTGTTTGTTTGTTTTTTTTAAGGGACAGGGTCTTTCTATATTGCTCAGGCTGGTCTCAAACTCCTGGCCAAAAGTGATCCTCACCTCCGCTTCTCTAGTAGCTGAGACTACAGGCACGAGCCATAGCACTGAGCTCATGAATTAATTTCAAATGACCACTTTTCTACAGGAATGGTATACTTTACTTCTATACTGCTTTTTTTAATATTTTATATAATTATACACACTAATTTTCCCGAGTTTTGCAAAAAAAAACGTACATTTCTCTTCATGGGCATATTTGCCCTTATAACTAGATTGCAGATGTATTTAAATATGCAAGCAATATGTTTTTATTGGAAAAGCATATTCATATATAAGGGATTTCTTCTAAACAGAAAAAAAAAGAAGACAATAAATAATAGCTGAGTTCATGCAGGCCATGATTAAATAATCAATGAAGAGATTGACTAAACATGAGAAATGTTAGCATTCATCAATAAACCTGTTCAATGTGCTGAAGGAATTTAGGTTGTTTAACATTCTTAGAAGAGGCTATAACCCATGCTCATCTCCAGGAGGCATTTTTACAGCTCTCATAATTGCTGAGAAATGAAACCAGCCACACGATCCACATGCCAAAATGATTAATGAAGGTAAAACCCCCTATCTGCACACCATGTTAAAATAAATAAGACTGGTAATTCTGGGGTTAAATTTGAGTAATCAATATCATCTGTTCACATGATTTTGAGCCCTGGCATTTAAAATAAGAACTCTTAACAGGCATGTCCATATAATGAAGTTTCACCTGGCTTCCCTCAACTCTCAAATTCCACTGCCCGGTTGGCAAGGAGACGTGTTTAGTTATTTAATTAAAGGAGGGTATTCCCCAAACATCAGGGTTTTCAGATGTTACACCTCACTTTTGCCACACAAAGCACTCTTGAATCAGTGGCTCACTGCTAAAAAAAGGTAGACGGATCTAAGGACAAATAATATCTGCATATTTGGCCCTTTCAAAGCTAGAGCTCACTTTCTAAATTATAACTGCAATTTAATTAATATCACAGTAATTTTAACACTATCAACTCCATGCAGAAGGCTAGATATATTTTAAGTACCTATAAAATCTGGAAAACATTCATCTGTATATTTCAAAACCTCATTATATAGTCCCTGGGATCAACGTTTATGGGGGCAGCAATATTCAAGATAAAAAAAACCACACACAACTTCAACTCAAACTTTTTTTTTTTAAACTCTGGGTAGCTCAATATTTTCCAATACACTGTCTACAAAGAGCTCAAATATTTGCGACATGATATACGTTTTAGATTTTCATGAAAAGGCAGAAATTCTGATAGCTCCAAACAGGTAGAGAGGATAAAAAAGTTTTCTATTCCTGATCTTATTAGCTCATACAAGTATTAGTATAAAACGTTTTTATGAAAATCCTTGTAAATATGGAGATAAGTATTTATAATAAGAAACTATAAATTATACAATGACTGAATTTCTTCTTAAGAACTACAAAAAAGGAAACACTATTGTTTTACTATCGCTCAAGGCAAACTTATTCTACTTCAAAGAAGTAGCATAAAAAAAATAGCACTAAGTTTTCTGTGAGTTAAACATCTAAGCAATACTAGAGTAATACCAAAGGTCTCAGATTCACATGGCCCTCCTCCATCAGTACACAAGCAAAAACAAATCCAAAGAAGAAATGAAATCCAAAAAGAGTCCATGCACAGGTTTAAGAAGTCAGGTGAAGAAAGAAAGATTTGGGGCTAAGCACAGAACCAGGCTATCAGTAATGGAAAGCAGAATCAGTTTGCAGGAGAAATATCTACCCTAACTCTAAGTAACAAACAGCCTTGCAAATCTCTAGTTGTATCTAAACAGATTGACAGAAAACAACATTTACACCAAACCTGCAAAGAAACAACCACCATTAAACAATTACAATTAAATGTAAAACTTTCAAAATTTATCTTGATTCGCTATGCCGTTTGAAATTATGATAACAAAACTTTCTGCTGCAAATATGAGTTGAATGAGCAAAAGTCTTGGTGAATTTGCTTTTATGTCAATCTACTTTTCTATGCTTTTGTTCTAACATGCGTTCTGTTATGTTCTTTGGGCTTTATATTGTCCATTTTTTTTAAAGAAAAACTGCTAACGTTTGCATAAAGGGCTGATTTTCCCCAAACCCTTATCAGAAACCCTGGAATGTGATGTGTATTTTTCCATAGTATTGTTTATGAATTTAAGAAAAGTTATCTTTCAGTATTCCCTGTAAAGATGGAAATTCAAGGGTAGAGTTTGTTTTGCCAGGACTTAACTGGCAGTGACTTAATATAGCATTTTTAGAACTATTAATAGTATTGGGTTCATTTTCCCAGCGAGAACAGAAAAGAAGAAAAAAATGTTCTGCGGGGAGTGAGATTTGCACAGGCTGCTCAGAGAACCCTGCCCTGTCCAGGAGTTTGCAGTGATCCACTTTGGAACATCCCTCCAGAAAGTTCCATCTCTTGCTTTTGGGGAAGCAGTGTCTGCAGCTATCCTCATCCTGAGTTCAAAATTCTTGACCTTTAATTTCTTTAATGTCTAGTTTCTTTGCCAGTGGTTTACAGAATAGGAAGCCGAGGAATATTTACTTTCTACGAGGTCAACCCTGCCCTGAAGGCTTTACTTGTATTATTCACTCAATCCTAAATGAAACCTGTAGTATATATTATCCACATATACATTACATGTGAGAAAACAGACACAAAGAGGTTAAATAACTTACCCATGGTTGCACAGCTAGGGTGTGTTATTAATAGAAGCAGGATTTTGAGGCTTTGGTACCACTAGGCTAACAGACAAGAGTGAGCATTCAAGCCTAACAGCCCTTAGCTTGTGCTTCCCCAAAGCCAGATGAAACATATATATTGGACCTAAGTAAAATGCTGTTGTAATGCACACTTAGCTGCAAAAGTATACCATTTCCAGCCAAATCACTCCCCCCAAGTTCCTCTCTGTAAAAAGTTTGGAACCCTCACCACCCCACCGCTCAGTAGCCTGACCCACGTTTACTATCTTTGGATACTTGAATCCCAAAAGTACTCTTATGTAACTTTCTGTTACATTTCAGAAAGTGAATTATGATTATATGCTTGTAAGTCTGTCTTCCTTAAGGGCTGAAACTGGCTCTTTGCACCCTAACAAACAGCACCCAGCATGGGACATAATATGAGTGCATACTAATTGCTTAAGAACTTTACTTCTAACACTATACTCCATTATAAATGAGCTAATATGGTTCTCATTTACCGAAAAATGTGAACAGGTTTGCATTTAACTGCCAAGAATACAAAAAGCAACCTAAAAGAGATGTAGGTGAAAACTCCAAGGCAAAAGAGCGCTGGCTCAGTCTTAGCCTTCACCATTGTCCCCATTATCTTCCTGAAGTGGCTGGCTGTGGCCTGTGATTTTAGTGTTTCTTCTGAGAGTGACTCCCTCTACTGCTCCAGCAAAGCCATGACCTAAATCAGGAAAGTGCTAAACGCAGTTAGGGCCTAATAGAGCACACACGCTGGTCGTTTGCACTAATTGAAGAACCTAGCATACATTAGAGAACGGTCATGTTTAGGTCTCAACAAAAATTCTAAATAAGCTAAGAAGGTTTGCCTAAGTAGACCTCACGCCTTGTTCAGGTCCTTAGGGGGTTTGCTTAAAATAGATCAGTATGAATTCCGATTAGGACAGCCATCTCCAAAACTACAATAGGAGACACACACAAGGCCCCTGTCTTGTTTAACTCTTTATCCTCAGCGTCCAGAACACAAGAGGTCAGGGAGTCAGCAAACGTCTGCCATAATCTAATGATGCCTCGTGCTTTGCAAGTGCTTTAAAAGTTTATTCTCCCAAGCCTTTGAAGCCTTCTGTAAGCTAGATTCTCTGATTTTTCTGAACAAAAGTAAACTAGCCTACTTTTCCTTATTGCAAACTGTCAACGTGCATTAATTTTTTTCTACTCCTTAAATGGAAAAATGTAGGATAGAATGGTAATGAAATTCAGTTATCTACAAATGCCAACTGTCTCTTTGTACCACACCAATATGCATAAATATATGAAAGCAATTTTTATTCTTTTGTAGAAAGATGTATGTTATTTGTTTTTACTATAAATTAAAAAAATGGAGAATTATCCCAGTCTGATTAGAGTGCAGTAATTTTCTGTTCTGAGTTTGGTGGTGTTAACACTCGTAACACTAGTTGGTGCTAGATAAGCAGAGTTTTCGATGCTGTGTAGCCGAGATAAAATGCATTTATAAAACAGTAGGGCACTCATTCAGAAGCACACTGAACACACACACACACACACACATGCTGCCTTTTCCTACTAAAATCTTTCACTCTGGGAAGTCAGAAACACCACAAATTCCCTGGAGCTAGGAGTTCCCAGCAATCCAGAATGAAAACAATTAGGGAACAGCCAGATAGGAGAAAGTTGTTGCCCAAAGCCTAGAAAATTTCCCAAACACTTATTTAAAATAACTGCTGTCTTTAAACCACAGTTATAAAACTCAGTACACTCACAAATAACCCTTTTTTAAAAAAAAATCTTAACTATCTGTTGTTTCTTTGATTATCTCTAAAGAGATATGTATTTTTAAAAACTTATTATTTTTCCAGTAACTCTCCAACAACAGAAGGAAAACTCATCCACATTGCAAAGTGCTTAAATTAACATCCCCATCTTAATTGCATGGGCACTTCCATTCATAAAAATACTTCCTTGCAATCTTTAAGTCTTCAGCACAAGGGAATCATACCTTGAGGGCATGGGCTGGTTGTTCTAGTCCAAAGAAAAGCGTAAGGAGAAAATTTAGAAGGGAAAGGAGGTCCATCAGACCATCGTAAAATGTGTGGTTCCGAGAGGAAAGTGTTAATAGTGGCTCAATAGCACACAGGCTGGGATAATGGATTAGAGAGATGGGTGATAGTAGCTAATAGCAGACTTTGGTGCTTTATCCTTCCTTTGATACCTAACAGACAACACAGGAAGGGCTGGTATTCTGGAACATGGAGGCTAACAAAGATAAAAGTGGCAGAACAGTGCATTTCACAGACCACAAAATGCAAACAAAAAATTTATTAACCAGGAAGTGGAGGAACTAAGCAAACTCAGTGGAGAAGAGTTGATAGCAGTGTGCACTGATAAGCACACACCCCATTTCCCCCCCCACTTATCTTGAGAATCAATCCTCAATCTTTGACTTGCCTGGTCTATAAAAAGTGCAAGAGGCAAATGCTCAGTTTCTCTACCCTGAGCGTCTTTTCTTCTTAATCTCTCCTCCCTTCTTTCAATATTAATCCATTTACAATCTCCTGTTTGATTATCTGTATTGATCCTTTTTCTATCCAGTCTTTTTAATTTGGCAGGAGTAAGCTCTCTGCAGGGATCCTATCTCCTGTTTGGCATCTTTGGGGACTTAACTTGTCCTGTGCCCAAACAGTTCTCTCCCCGTGTGGCGGGGTCTCCCCTTCCTCCCTCCCGTCCCCCACCCCCTTTGGCTCAGTCTTTCGAGCGCCCAATAACAGCAGGCGAATTCCACAGGGAGTCATGCGGTTTGATTCCACGAGTATTCATCAGGTTGCTCACTTCAGCTTCCAAATACCCCCCCACTCAGCATCCTAGGCTGCCGCCCTGAGAACTTCTTGCCAATTTCAGGAAATCGACAACAAGCTAAGATTCTCAATGGAGACGCCTTTGTAAAATGGTAAAAGGGGCCGACCGATGAGCTCTGGAAGTGTGCGTAAGAAAACCAGAGCAGAACCTCGGGGACAGGAGGCATCTGGCGAGAAGGGAAGGAAGGATTTATGAGCGCAGCCACTTAGCAGGGGCAACAGGAAAATTTACTCCTGAAGTAGCCGTCGCTAATTCTCAAAGCCTTGCTAATCACTCACCTCCCCACCCAGCCCACACTCACTCTGGCTATGCGGTCCCCCCCACCTCCAACGCCCCCCGCCCCCCTGCAGGATCAGAGGGACAGCAGTCGGGGAACGTCAGAGTGTCTGAACATCACCGGGGAGCTGGGGCTACCGCCGCGCCTCCCTCTGCTCTCCAAATTTGGAAAGACCTGGAACTGAGATGGGAGCGGGGCGGGGGTGGGGGGGCGGAGAGAATCCTCGAATTGCCTCCGAATGCTGTACAAGCTTCCTTCACGTCCACCTCTTTCAGGAAAGCCTAAGCCTCTCCTGAGCCAGCTATCACCACCGAACCGGGCGAAAAGACCCAGGTGGGCGCCGGGCTTGGACAGAGGATGGGGGCCCAGGTGACCCGAAAGACATCCGGAGGGGCAGCCTCGGCTCCTTCTCTCCCCACTCTCTTTCCACTCGGCTTGCAAGGTTCGGAAAGCTGGGAGCTGCCGCTTCAAACTCCGGGGCGAGAAGGGAGCTGGGCGATCAGCTCCGGAGCGTCCCCTCCTCCTCCCTGCCCCACTCCCAACTCCTGGCCACTCTCCTCTCAACCTGGCCCTGCCCAGGGCCCCGGGTCACTTATATGAAAGCTCGCACGCGTTCAATTACAATGTCAGAGTTATAAACTCCCCGGGGAGTTTCGGGTTGGATTGGAACAATCAGCCTGTTGCCCCCGAGCTCTGGGGTTTTCGGTCCTCCGTCGCACGCTCGCCCGGGGCCTGCCTCGGGCTGGGTGCTCGGGTCCGGGTGGGTGGCCTGTTTATCTCCCCAGCGCCGGCGCTTACGGGTCCTTAGCGGTAATGGACACGTATCCTCAGCTGAGCACCCTTTGGCGTCTTGTGTGCTCAGAGACCCAATGAGGGTCCTGCAACCCCAGGCGTGGCACAGCGCGGGGAGCCTGCGCGCCCCACGCGCATCAGAACGCATCTGTGGCATGCATGCCACGCAGCCACCCGCACCGACAGTCCCTCTGAACCTCGGTATGTGCAATAAGCAACGACGTGCGCGTGCGGAGCTGAAAGTGCAAAAGACCCCCCCCCAGGCTCTCACATGCACCGAGACGGGGTGGGGGGATGCGCGTCCCCACCCTGCTCGCCACTGGTCCATCCATGCCCATCTCGGAGGATCAGTAGAGTCAAAATTAAAACAATCATCATCAAAGCCTCTTGACTAGTTGGGAAAGTGAAATTTAAAGTGGTCTCCAGTTGAGAGCAGAGACGCAGCTCGAGGAAGTCGGGAGAACCGGGGAGCAAGAGAGGAAGAGGGGAAGGAAGAAACGGAGGGAGGCGGCCGCGGCGCCCGGCGGACCCCTTACCTTGCGCGGCGGAGCCGGTGCCGCTGGCGCTGAGCAGGGCGAGGGCAGGTAGCACGAGCATCTGCAGCACGTATCCCAGTCCCAGTCCGCAGCGGGCCGCTGTCGCCCGCAGACCTTTCCTCATCGTCGGCAGAGGTGTGCCAGGGGGGGAACCGGAGAGACGCGCGAACCCCGCCGGGCAGCGGCCGAATGCGCGCGCTGAGCGGCGGTCCGAAGAAATAACGCCAAGCGAGCGCCACACTCCACTTTCTCCAAGGGCAGGGACTAAAAGGGGGTGGAGAGGGGCCGCCGAGGAGGAGTTTGAAGGTCCCTCTTTGCCAGCGCCTTGTCACTGACGTCTCCCGCTCGCGGCTGCGCTGCCCCCGCTCGGGAAGTCCGGGAAGGCGCAAGGCGGCCACCGCCGTCGCTCGCCCCGGCGGCAGGAGCAGCCGCAGCTCCGCCGCGCGCCGAGTCCGAGTCCCCTCGCCTGTGCCGAACGCACACAGGCGCCGGAGGGGGGAGTTGGGGGGAGAGAAGTGGCGGGGTGGGGGGACGGAGGGAGGAAGCTTGCTCAGCCAGGCGCTCGGGGCTGCAATCTCAGTGTGCTCACGCCGGCAGCGAGACGTCCTGGCGGCTGCTGCTGCTGCTGCTGGGTGGCCAAGGAGGGTCACCTCCTGGACTAGGCGGCCGGGTGCGCAGAGACGCTCGCCAAGGAGGCGTGGAGGGCGCAGCCCAACTCCGCCGGGGGCCAACGGGCAGCGGGAGCGCGCCCGCCCGCCTTATGTAAGCGACGATCGGCGGGAGCTGAGAGCCCAGGGTGGAAGGTGGACGCCGGCTGCTGGTTAACCCGCCGCAGCTGTGGCGACAGCGGCCTCGGGGAAGAGGCGGCTGCCGGGAGGGGGCGCGCGCCTGCTCCCCGCCGTGCGCCAGCCGGGGGACTCCGAGAGCGCAGCGGGCGAGCCCGGGGCCACTCGGCCGCGTCTGGTGGCGCTCAGCCGGCCGCCTGACAGTTTCCTCACCACGCTGGCGACGCCCGGAGCAGATTGCCTGGGATTGGCCTCACTCTTGCGACTTCGCGTCTTTGCGGTTGGTTAAGCTGGGTGTGGACTCGAGCTGAAGTCCTGCTTGGTGGAGAAGGCGGCTTGAAGCTCTTGAAATGCCCCAGCCCGCTGCTGTCTTGGGCTTGTCAGCGCCAGTCCGACTGCCTTCCGCTCTGAGTGCCTGCGACCTCTTTGCGGTGGAACAGAAACTAAAAGCTCAGTGCAAACTCATTCTTCTGCAATAGTGCTTTCTTTGCGTGTGTTCTGGTGGCTGGCAAGGGTGGTGAGGCGATCCTGGGAGAAACACACTCCCAGAAAAAAAAATGCAAAGCAAAATCTGTAGAGACTCACGGTGGAACCTATGACATGTTTTCCAAATTTCTACCAGGGTGTGTAAGCACTGAAGCTGCTATCAATTTGGTTACCATTCTACAGGGAAAATTTGTCCGGGTAGCTAGGCTGTGGGTCGTTGTTGTAATGTTGGAGTAGTAATGCAAAATTGAGTGGGTAGAATTAGGAAAAGACTAGACAAAAGGAGAGTGAATGGATTAAAAGGTCAACACATGGACACAGCCAACATTTTAGAAAATGGAAAACTACTTCCCAAGATTAGTATGTACCTAAACGAATACAAAATATATATCAGAGAAATTTTAAGGTCTAGGAGCAAAGGGCGCCACGTGTAAACACTTGTCCTCTCGTGCGCACAGGTGCAGGACATTTGTTACCCCAGGTAGCTCAGGTAACCAGTTGCATCACCTGCGAAATATGTTATTAGGTAGTTTCAAAGTTTTGTTTTTAAGTTGTAACATTCCATGATTCTGCCTGCCCAGCGCCATCTAAACGTCTAGCTGGTAAGACCTGTCTCGGATGTACCTGATCGATCTGGAAAGGTCATACTTGCCAAAGGCATTGGCAAAACTGGCCACTTCCTATTTCTATGGAGACTCTGCCTGCAACACTGAACTCTCCACCCTCTTCAGCTTCGCCAGCCCAAGACATTCTGATGTTTCCTAAGAGGAGCCAGACTGCATTCAGTTCTTAGCATCTCTTATTACTACCAGACTGATAGTGAACAATAAGGCTAGGTGCCTACGTTTCTAATTTGTAAGATGGGTCTAATTGCAAGGAACGATGGTATAGGTTTTGCTGGGATTAAATGAGTTAAACCTGTGCAAAATGCCTGACGCATAAAATTGTTAACTGCTGTTCTTACCATTGATGGAAGATTCCCACCTGCCTCATGCTATCTAGACCAGTGCTGCTCAATATAACTTTCTGCAATGAGAAACACACTGGCATCTGTGCTCCCCAAGATGGTACTTATTAAACACACGTGGCTACTGAGCACGTGCAATATGGCTAGTGCCAACTGGGAATTTTTGTTTTTATTTAATTAATTAATTTTAATAGCCACATGCAGACGGTAGCTACCATGCTGTATGATATAGCTGGCCACTAATAACCTGTCAATTATTTTGAGAATGACATCGCCAGAAAGGATTATGATTATATTACACAATCGTATTTATACTTTTTCCAAGAAGAGCAGTTTAAACACTAAGAGAGAAAGCTCCACACATGCGTCTCATTAACAACATCTAAAAGTTATTCATGTATTCATTTACAATTTTGTTGCCTTTCCTTCCTAATTAGAATTTAACTCTTTAAGGAGCTTGCCTTGTTTGTCCTTTGAACCTCCAGTTCTAACACAGAGCCTGCTACATAGTTGGTACTCAGTCAATATTGGTTGACTGATTGCCCAAAAAGCTCAAAAGAGAAGAATCCTCAAAGTTCAGGACAATTAAAGAAGGTTGAAATCGTCACCTACTTCTGTTTGTGGCATTGGGGTGCTCAGTGACAGATACCGCATGAAATTAGTTCCTTAAAAGAAAGAGTAAGAGATAAGAAGGGGGAATGAAGTTCAATACTGAAATTCAGCCTAATGACCGTGGGAGAATGTTTGAGAAATCCTAGGGAGGGATGAGGTGGAAAAGGGGGAGTGGAGAGAGAGCACAAAAACAGGGACAGGGAAAGTGCCAACAAATAGATCAGCTTTGCCAAGCAGGCAGTTTTCTTATTCAGTTGAAGATGGAACTTGCCTTATGTGTCAACATCTTGCCTAGTTTTGTCGACTGTCATATTTTTTTCTTCACAAAAGAGAGAGTGCAGTGTTTTATAGGCTTCTGAGCATATTTATCTTGTTAATGTCACAGATCTGGGTTCCTGTGCCACTGCTTAGAGAGGCCTTCTCTGACCAAATTACCTAAAAATAGCAACAAGTCATCATCATTTGCATTCACCTGCTTTGATTTTCATATAGCACTTATATATACATACATACATGTGCGTATTTATTTATATGGATATGTATGTGTACTCTCCAATAGAATGCATGCTTCTCAAGGGGAGAGAGTTTTTTTTTTCTAGAACATTTAGTACTCTATACCCAGAACCTGGAACACTACCTGGCACATAATAGGTGATCAATAAACACTTACTGAATATTGGATGAATTGAATGACAGCCAGTGAATTTTAAAACTGAGCTAAGTACTTGATTAAACCTTCTTCCTCTCCTCTTGACCTTCCCAGAAACATTTTCAAATTATGAGTAGGCTTTTCTAGCTGTTGAGTAAAATCAGGCTTGTGCAGATTTTCACCAAAAATTTATCTGAATATGACTTTTTACGGTTGGAATACTGCAGGTGTTTAAGGGACAGACATGAAATTTCATCTCATTTTGAAAAATGAAAAGCTTCATTTAAATCCATATACAAGGGCTTTCTCTCTCTTGGCTGCAGCAAGTAGAGAATTAACTGTGGGATAATAAATCCCAGTGACAGGTGCTAATGGGAATTAAGCATGCAAATCCCTTCATATCCCTCCAGAAATCTACACCAAGAAAAGTATGCTATTTAGCGTGTAGGCTGCTTAGTAATAATATCGTTTACTCTGAACTAGTATGGAAAAAGTTTCCAATCTGAGGCTTAAATTAAGAACTGATCATATATTTTAATTATCTTATAGCAGTGTTTTATTTCATTTTATCTTTCTCCTTGTATGTTTGCTTCTTCACTTTTTTGTATTCTTACATATTTTTAAAAATAAATCTTCATACCAGGGATATTATTAACTGGATTAGTTGACAACATGGAAGAAGGATTTTAGTGAGAAAATAGGATAGAGACAAGGAAAACTCTCCCTACCTAGGTGTTGATGGTTGATGTCTCTCAGTAATGTTACTGACACGTCAACGGAGAGCCAGATGGTCCCGATTCAGTTGATTCAATCCCCCTTCTCTGCCTCTAGCCCAGAGAAGAGATTTGGTCTGTCATAAACCTAAACGCTTTGCAGCTTTGTGCTTTTTATGAATTGTGTTAGACAAAACCCATTTGGTTGCAAGTGAAAGAAACTCAAACCACCTTAAGCAAAAAGATAATTTATTACTGCACATAACTCGAAAGCCATTGATAAAAAAATCTATATTATAGATTTTATATAGATTAATCTATATATAGATTCATATAGCTTGTAGCTGTGAGTGATCAGTAACTGTTATCTATTATCTAAGCTTTTTACATGTCATCTCATTTAATAATCACAACTAAATTAAATGACCATTATTACCCCCATTTCATAAGTGAGGAAACAGTGGTTAGGTACCTTTGCCCAAGGTCACACATGGTAAGTATTTATTAGTGCCAGTCTGATTCCAAGAAATCATGTTCTAGACCCAAGAATTTAAATACCACTCACAGGATGTAGGTTAAATGCCCTCAAGGGTTATATTTTTTTTCTGTTTTTGCTTCATTCACAAACTTGTGACTTACCTTCTAGGATTCCTGGCAGCTCCAGGTTTACACTGTCTATATCATTATTACTCTCAGGACAAAGAGCGCCATCATTCCCACCTGGCCAAAAAATCCCGGAATTATGTCCCTGGCCTATCTTGTGTCACATGCTCCCAACTAAGGTGATCGCCATGGCCAGATGGTTGGAATATACTGAATGACAAGGCCTGAGTTAGGTGCCAATTCTTGGCAACTGGAAACTTGGATTGAGAGTGGGGACAAGGGGTTCCCCAAAAGGAAAATCAATACACTGGGAGAGAACATTAATACAAAAACTAGATGCCAAGAGAAGAGATGTAGAGCAGACAAAACAACATTTCCCATTCTGTGGTTTGTGGGGCAGAAGGAGTTCTTCTCCAGGGTTTTGTAGCAAAAGAAGAACGTTGGTTAAGAAGGGCTGAAGAACTGCCAGCGCCTTGCAGATTGCTTTTTCCATTAACTGACTGGCAGGATTGAGACCAATTCAATTTGCAAACTTTCACTTAAGTCCTGTTTTATTGGGGTTCCATTCTAGAATCTCCAGGAAAAATACACGAGTAATAGTTCTGCACCAAGGGCTTACAATCCAACAATTACAATTTTTGTCTGTCTAAATACAGACAAAAATGTGAAAATGTAAGGATATGAGGAAATTTTAACTAAGGGAGAATGGGAAGAAGATCACCTAGAAATAAGGCAAACATTTGTGTACGGGAGATACTATGCGTCACAAGGTGAGTGTGTTTATCTCTAACAACCAGGCATCTGGGAGTAGATAGTCCAGGGCACCATGGCAGCTTAGTCATGCTCTTTGCGTGGCTTGGCTCCGTGTTCCATGATGTATGGCTTTCATTCTCACAGTCGCTTGATGCCTTTTTTACCACAAGGCGTTACTTTCCACTTTTCAGGCAGGAAGAAGATGGAACAGGCCTAAGGGAAGGCAGCCAGCTTAGATACCTTCCAAACAACTTTTCTGGAAGCCCTCACTCAGCCCAAGGAGTTTCCATTTTCTTGATGGTCTGTCAGATGGCTCCCTTAGATCAATCCCAAGTAGTGGACAAGAAGAAGCGTTCTGTGAATGCTGGGTGGGTCATCTGCGTTGGACCCAACTCTAGTGGAGAGGAGGGCCAAGGGGAAGGCACAGAAAGAAAGATACTACTCCAAAAGCAATAAATGCATCCAAATCAAAACCGTTGCATTTGTTATAGAAAAATGAATGTTAGTCATTTTTTCCAGGCAAGTGATCGTTTACGATTTGAAATAAAATGCTGAATTCCAATCTGTCAAAAAATAAAAAAGATATTCAGACAGGAAATTACAGGGTGTATTTGGAGAATAGTACCTAGTTGGAAAATAGTTCTATCATTGGCTGAGTAAAAGGGAGGAAAGGAAGGGATGTGTTTTATTTTACTTTTTAAAAAATTAGTGACAGGATCTTACCTGTTGCCCAGGCTCGAATGCAGTGGCTATTCACGGGTGTGATCATACCTAGGACAATACCCAGTCTGGACCTCCTGGCCACAAGTGATACTCCTGTCTAGGGCAGGGGTGTGTTTTCTATCACACTGGGAGTAGAAGGGTGGAAAGGACTCCATTGTTCAGTCCAACTGAGTGTATATACTAAACTTTTGGGAAGTGCGTAGCAGTGAAGTAGAGTTTCACGGAGTTGATAGCTGGATTGTAGAAATAATATTTACAAAAAAGAAACAAAGCAGAAAAAAGGAAAAGACAAGCAAGACTGGGGAGGGAAAAAGGAAAGAGGGACGAAAGGAAGAAGGGATGTAAGAAATGAAGGAAGGAAAAAAGAAAAAGACAAGAAATAATAAAAGAAGAAATAATGGAAGACATAAATAAAATCCAGTGTGAATTCTGCATTTGTGTAGCCTGTTCTAATTGCTATAAGAGGGAGAAAACAATGAAAAGCATAAGAAAAACTATGAGGAAAATATAGGACATATAATTTAGATGAGATCGGTATTATAATTATTGCTTGGTAGAGCTTTTTCTACTATCTCATTTTATTTTAAATTTATCTGTCAAATTAGACCATGGTTGTTTTTCTCATTTTATAGACTGAAGAAATAAGATACTTTATGGAATGGTGGGAAGACCCTGGATCAGGAAACATGGATTTAAGCCTCTGTTTATCTAGCTTGTTTGCTCAGAAATCACTGTAAGTTCTTTACACTTTCATTTCTTTGTTATAAGAAATGGTAACAACACGAACACATCAAGTTGCCGTGCAGATGAAACGCGTGTGACCGTGCTTTGTAACGTGTCTATACTTAAGACATAGTTATGATAAGGTATGTTCTATATTGTCCATTGTACGTAATTTACATAACACTCTGAAGAATGGTATCGTGATCGTGGCTTTCTAAGCATGGACGATATCACCCTAGTGTAACCTTTGGAGCTATTCTCCGTATCTCTCTCCTTTACTCGCTCACCTATTCAATTACAAAGTCCATCCAATATTTCTTCTTGAAGGTCTGTAGGACCTATCCCATCATCGCCAGCCCTACAGCCTTACATCATATTTGCTTGTTCCCCGTGGTCACGTAATTACTTCCCTCGTATCTGATTTGCCCTCACGGTCTACTACTTGTTATTAACATCTCCCAGAATGACCTTCGAAAATGCAAAAACCTGTCACTTCACTATCCTAAAACTCCATTCAATGATTCCTCCCTCTTTCTCAGACCTGTTTTCCCAAACGCCAACTCAGGGAACCCCTGTCCTTAAAAAAAAAGTTCTAGAGTTAACAGCGTATAATAGACCGCATTGTTCATGTTTCTTTATTCCCTTCCTGTTAATAGAATCACCCAACCATGTCCTTTGCTCTTTGCCTTTGCTGTCCCCAATGCACTGGGGGTGGGCTGAACTTCCCCGTCGTAGTGATGGCAGCTTAGTCATGGGACTTTGTTTTTGCCATGATTGTGGGCAGGTGCTACAGTGAGCTAGTTGCTCCCATTCCATACCTCTGCTTGTTTTCATGTGTTCTCACTGGTAGTCACTAGAACATTTTCCAGGTAGCCACCCATCCAAGGTGGATGAGGGACGCATGGAGAGATGTGCAGCCCAGAGTCTGGAGCCTGGTGCCTGCTGTCTGGAGCCCAGAGCCTGAGTGGCATCAGAGCCACTAACCAATGAGCAAGGAAAAAAATAAAAATACTTGCGTTCAGCTACCGAGCGCCGGGGTGACTTTTCACGCAGCATGGTTGTAGCAAGAGGTATGTAATATGCTTAATAGGAGAAGTGATGTCATCAGATTAAGTTCAAGACAAATCAGATGATAATCTCCCCTGTAGTCCTAATAAGTTAGTAGAAAATCAGACGGACTACAAAGCTAAATAGGGCGACTCTGGGAAGTACAGTGAGAGAGGCATGGAATGTCACTCTGGGAGGGAGAGGAAAGGGTGTTTACGTTGGAGGATCAGTTGGAATCTTAAATGAGAGCACATTAGACCAGGCCCTTGAAGGATAAATAGAATTTGCTTTTGCTGAGTTGGAGAGGACACTCAGGGCTGCAGAAACAGTGGGAGTCAAGGCAGGAAAGGAATACGACTGATGGCAAATACTGAGTGCCTGTTTGGAGCCCAGGAACAATGACACATCATACTATTACTCATTATCATTTAAAAAAATTACAGCAGTTAACATTTTTGAATATTCACTCATCAAACACCTTATTTTATAGATAGTCATTCAATACACACAATGCCGTCTATGTACTGGTATCATTATAAGCATGAGAAAACTGAGGCTCAGAGGGATTAAATAATTTGCCCGTACTAAATTAGTGTCATCCTGGGAGCTGAACTTGAATTTATCTGGATCGATGCAAATACCACAAGGTAAATTTGGAAAGGAATATAGAGCTAAGTTTTGGAAGGTGCTTTGTGGATTGCTAGGGCATCTGTCCCACATTACGAATAAACTAGAAAGCGACCGAAGATCTTTGGGCAATGAGGATAATATCATGACTATGTCTTCCACCAGTGTGCAAGATGGACAAAAGTGGGGAGGACCATCCTGCAATGTCCATTAATGAGCCTGTTCCAATAATCAAGATGAGAACCAGTGAGAGCCTGAATGTAACCAGCATCAGGTAGAAAATGAATGAAGGGGGTGTATTCAAGGTGCCCAATTGGGATAGCGTTTACTACTTCCAGAACACAGGATGAAAAATCTGTAGTATTAAATATTCATGATATAATTAAGAATAAACTATGTAACCCTGAAAAGCTACTTGCAACAGTAAACTACCCTCAACTTAATTAAAGGCATTAAAGAATTAAAAATAAGATTTAAAGTGTGAGAGGGACACATTAATTTCTTGGGACTGCTAGTGTCCATTGAGACTTGAAATGGTTTGTTCAAGCAACAGTGTAATGATTCACTAACATTTTGAATATATAGCCATATTATTTGCTTTTCACACTCCCTAAAAATATACCTAGCACCGAGAAGGTAATCAATAAATATTTTTTAAATAAACGAATAATTCAAATAATTTATAAGAACACTTTGTAATATATAACCTAAATCACCTGTTATATGTTAGAAATCTCTTACTTTCAATTTTTTCCTAAATTTATTTATAAGTTTATTGTCAGAAATGTGTTGTGCTTTGTCTTGCAGAAACATGCCATAAATTATGGTCTGGAATTCAGCCCACACAATCCTGTTAATCATGTGTCATTATACGGAGAACAATGCTATTACAGCATATATAATTCAATCAAAACATAACGTATAATTAAATAAAACAAAAGGCAAAACATTTGATTTTTTTGCTTGTAGTATAAATAAAAAAGAAAGAGGGAGAAAATGTAAAGTTTTTATGGAGATTTCTAAGTTCATTTCATGATAGTTTCAGCAACTCTCAATAGTGAAGCCAGTCCTTCTATTTCACATCTAATTTCCATCGGAAACAGAAGAATTTTATTTTCTTTAATACAGGTGTTGCATAGTGCCAAGTAGTCTTATGTTGATCACGGTTGGTTTGTGTTTGTTTGTGGCAGGTTAACAAATTGAATTAAAAGAAACAAAGACAGTAAAAAAAGGAAATAAAGTTTTCTTATCACCTTGACAAATATAGAGAAAGAAAGAAGGAGTAAAACAATTGAAGTGAGAGTTTTTCCAGAGGTATTTTAAACAGAACTACATGAAATAAAAGTCAAAAGAAAGAGATGAAGTTAAAGAGTGAGGAAGCATTGGTTTAGATAGTCACCCGCGTGGGCCAACAGGTAGCTCCTCTGGTCACAAACAGCCTAGTATTAATTATAGAGTAGAATTCAGTGGGCTATGAAACATTAGGATTTATGAAAATATTACAAGTTGGGTATTTTTAAGATTAAAGTTCTTGCAATTATTTGTTTGCTTGTTTACATGTCGAGTCTACTAGTCTAGACTTGGAAATTCTCAAGGACTTTACTGTACCGTAGCAACATGAGAATCATCATCATCACCTGCCCTGATGCCTCTTAGAAGGCCCCTAGAATGGTTGCATAATAACTACTAAATAAATGAGTATATTATATAGTAAATTTATGTGCATTTTAACTTAATCGATCCCATTTTTTGTTGGCATTTGCTATTATTTTTTGTTAGGACGAGGAAAATCTCTTGATCATTATTCCAAGGCAAATGTCAACTCACATTTCTGATGCTAGTGAGGTCAAAGAGAGGACTTCATCCTTCATCCACTTTTCTTTGCTAACATGTTGCTTCTGAAAAATAAAAGGGGACCGTTCATAGCAATGGTTTACGTTTCATTTTATTGATCATCCAACCAAAGGCTACAGATGGCGCTGCATATAGATTAGGGGCAGTCTGTTGAGCACGTTTGTGATTACAGGAGATGGGGTGAAATAATTCGAAGAAAATCTATTTGAATTATCTGATGAAGCTAAAATCTCCCAAGAATATATAAAATGAGTTTATCTGAGGAGGGCACATCTAGAGACCTGTTCTGGAACCTCACCTCTGCCTCCATGTCCAACGTTCCTTCTCCCAGTACCCAAGCCTGTCGTCTGGGCACGACCTATTACCCAGGTAGAGAAGATGCCACTTCCAATTAAGACTGAGGCCATCAACCTTGTCGATTTAGAGAATATTATATGGGGATGTGAAAATCCCAAAGCTCATTCTGTCTCCGGGTATTGTGATGAAAAGGAGAAAGGGAAAGAAAGAGCAAGGAAATCTAGTGTTGGTTTCCATTGCTCTCCGTGGGGTATACTCACGGGGAAGAGGAGAATAGAAACATGCAGTTAAGTTAAGGGAAACCCTATGGGTTAAGAGGAGGAAATAGCAAGATCACCTTACATCCAAATGATATGCCTCTGGAAACAATCAAAAAGGGAAGCTGTCCTGCATTCTGAGCTTCTGAAGGCAATTTTTTGTCGGAGAAGCATACAGAATGCCCTTCATGAGAAAAAGCCACATGAAGTAGCACTAATTTGAAAGCTATAGTAACTTCCATGCTACCCACTCTGGTCCAGGCCAGGGGCATGGGTAGTATTAATAACTGTGCTCCGCAGAGATGGAAGAACTCAACACAGGGCTGGGGATGAGCCACAGTGGACCTTGACAGTCGTCAGGTATTTCAGAGCATGAACTCTGACGCAAAAGTGCCTGGCCTCTGATTCCTGCTCTGCCCCTTACTTACTAATTTTATCACCCTGGAAAATGTCATAAGTTGCTCCAAAGTTCTCTTTTCTTGTCTGTAAATTGGGATAGTAATAATATCTACTTTATAGTAGGAACTACCTTATAGCCTTGTTGTATAGATCAGGCTAATTAATTCACAGAAATCACTAATAACATGCTTGGATAGAATAAGTATTAAATGATAGCTATTTAAAAATTATTATAGTTCAGCAAATAAGTATGTGTAAAAGACGGTTCAGAAATATTTTAGTCATCTCATAGATATAAATGCTTGTTATATAAATATAGTCACGCACCACATAATAAGGTTCCAGCCAAGAGCACACTGCATATACAATCGTTATCTCATAACATTGTAACATCGTATTTTGCCTGTACCTTTTGTATGTTTAGATATGTTTAGATGCACAAATACTTACCATTGTGTTACAAATGCCTACAATATTCAGAACTGTAACATGCTGGATAGGTTCATCACCTAGGAGCAGTAGGCTGTTCCACACAGCCTAAGTGTGCAGTAGTTACACCATTTAGGTCTGTGTGAGTGCAATCTATAACGTTCACACAGCGACAACATCCCCTAAGGACGCATTGCTCAACTCATATCACCATGGTTAAGTGACACATGACTGTGTATGGTTAACATTTTAAATGTTTTAATTTCACAAATAATTTAATGTTACACCTATCGATACAAATACTTTTCTTTTCAAAAATGAAATAAAGTAATTTATGACTACTTAGTTTAAAAATCTCGATATATTCCATATTGCAACTAAATTGACAAAAGCATGCTATAATGAAATGATTCAACTGTGTGCTTATAGCATAAAAATGTGAGCAGCCTGTGTGTTTATGTTTGCACCTTATGTTCACAAACTCGAGATCACATTTGCAGCCAGGGAGGCCTTGGAGATCGGTTCTATGGAGAAGAGACCAGTATCTACAAATCCTCACAATGTTTCTTAGAGGGAAAAAACACATGCTCAAGGAAACGTGACCACAGTAGTGGTCATAGGTGGGAAATGCATGTATAATAAAAATGGCTTTTAATATTCCTTATGATATAAAGTTAGTTACCCACTCACCATGCTTTTCTAGTAGCACTAGTTGATTTGAACTGAGGCTGTCATGCTCTTTTACTTAATACTACAAATGTTTGCATTTATTAACATCTCTCGGAAGGAAGCCTGAATTTATAGAAAACTTGCAGGATGAAGCTTGCTGACCTATATGAGTATTTAAAGTACCAATTTTCATCTCATTAGTATACGGAACCTAATTAACTGAATGCATCACTCAGAAAATATTATAGACATATCCATTTTTTAACATGTCAGCATTCAGTTGAAAGATCGTGTCACTGATGTACATTTCAGGGTCTCCCCTCCCCATCTTCCATACGTGTTAGAGGCTCATGTGCAGAAACCTGCCCTTTTGGAGATAAAATGCCCGTTGGTTAGTGAACAGATGGTGTTACTCAAGTTCAGAGACACATCTTGGGCAGAATCTCAGGGGGAGGAGGGACTGCGGGTAGAGGAGGGCTGGTGTAGTTTGAAAAGGCTTCCTGGGTGACTCTGATAGTCTCCCATCTCACCCCCACTGCGCAGCTCTGACTTAGAGCTTAAAGATACATAAATGTCATGGAGACGCCGATTTGAGCTGCAAAGTGAAAAAATGAATTCTTTTCCTGGTGGAAACTGGTCTGATTGCATTTCTGTGCATTTGATGTCATAATTTCCAAAACCTGAACATCCCAACAATGTCTTCAAATTGGCTCATTTGGAAGTGAGGCGACACAAGACAGGAAGAGTGGGCCCCACATGTACTCGCCACCAGATTGGTACTGACTGAATAACACTATGGTGCTCACATGGTGGTGGTGTCCACCAGGGATTCGGGGGTTGGGGGGACAGACCCACAACTGAGGGATGTGGTGAGCATCGTGGAGGGGAGGGGCATGCCTCTAACCCTCGCTAGGGAGAGGCAAAGATATAAAATGTAACCAAAATGTTTGCACTCTCATATTTTCCTGAAATAAAAAAACAATAAATAAAAAAATTGGCTCATTTGAAAACTTTTGATGAGTTCAAACACTACCACTGTTTCCATTTGCGTGGTGGCACCAAATTGCAAGTTCCACATGGTCATTCAAACGTAATTTTTATTTTGGGTGAGTTTCCATATAGAGAGATCACAACAGTAAAGGGTGACACAATTTAAGCAACCACACCTGCAAGTATTATTAGTGAAAACACTGAAGTTAGGTTTGAGATTTAGAATGTCGTGATCCTCATTTTGTCTTGGCAATAAGTAATATTCATCCCTGGGTACATGAATTAATTGGGGAATAACAATGCCATCCGTCTCATTAAGAGGTACATTTCTAATAACATTTTGCCCTTTCTGTATAATAATTATTACCAAACATGTAATATATTCATGTTGTTTTACTCGTTTTTATAACTAATAATTGTAATTATATATCAAGCAAAGAAAATTTTAGCATTTATGAGCTTATAGTGTCACTTTTTTAAAAACAAGATTTAAATTTACATACATATTATGTAGCTGATAAGTATAGTGGGGAATCAATAAAAAACTAAGACTTTATTCCTTTTATTCATTAATATGAATAAAATTATCTGCATAAGTGAAGTGGATATAAAAATTCAAGTAGGCAAAGTTATGATGTTAAATATTTCTGACTCGGGAGATTTCACATATTTTTACATGAATAATGGCAAGTATAAAATTGCTATGATATTTAGATTCTACTGGCTGCATTCTGAAATGACATGAGCTTTTTATTTTAGAAATGTCAATAATTACATCATGTTAGAAATTATGTAATTTGCAACTACTGGAGTTTTTATGAAAAATTAAATATCAATTAAAAATTGTGAAGGGGTTCATAGGCTTTCAAAATTCTTTTAGGTGATATGGAAGCAGAAGTTTCAGGGCCATTTGACTAGTTGTAGTGTATTTATAGAATGCTTCTTATCCAAAATAAAGGAACTTTATCCAGCTAATAAAAATCATAACCCAGAAATAAAGATTAATGTAAATAGATGGAACCTCTAGTGATTATCTGGTTAGTTCCTGTCCAGATGGTATTTTTTTCTTGAATTTTATGAGCTGAGACTTATTTATTGTACACACTAATGACTGTTGTTCTAGCACATGGACTTGTTATGGGGAAAGAGTCTGCTGTGAATTTGAATCTGAATTTAATTATATTCAATATTTATCTATTAAAAAACTAATAACTGCTCAGCTTATAGGAAAATGAATAAATGTAATTATCTGTGTGGTCCAGTTAAAAATACATGCACACATGAAAGCATACATGTATTATACATAGCATGTGTATATTATTATATACTCTTTTGAAATTATGGTATATGTATTATTAAATATTATTAAATTATATAGCACAAGACAAATAGATTTTAACTTCAATTTCTACGATAGCATATTATTTACATGTAGCAGGTACTCTGTAGAGAAATGTTGATTGCAAAATAAATGTTAGTTGTATGATATGACATATATTTTTCCCATGCAGATTCAAATTTTCTGTGTTCATCAATATCATTCCCTTTAAAAAATTCATGCAAGTGCTCTTTAAATATTATTAGATGATCCAATAAAACTAGGTGCAAAGCAATACATTTTAAAATTAGAAATTTCTTAACATTTTCTCAGATTACCTGTATTTACTATGGCAATGATAAAGTTTATAGCAGTAATTAAAATTTAATAATAGATATTATAGTTTATAATGGAATCCTGATTCAGTTAGATTCCACAATCAACAGCCTCCTCAATTATCCTATAGTAATTAGACTTCAGTATATCAGATATAACATCTAAAACAAATTATTTATATGTGGGTTGAAAAACTGCAGGCAGACGAAAATAGCAGCTGCCCTTAATAATTGGATATGATTTTGTTTTACATGTTTTAAATACATTTTTAGATCTGTGCCGAAGAGCTTATTAGATGAGAGAAAATAACCATACTTGTGTAATTTGTATTATTATCCTAATTAAAATTGACAAGGTTCTCAATTTGAAATTATCTTTCATAAAACAGATGTACATTTCCTGGATGAGCTATATTTTATATAATAAAAACTTGAGTTACAGTGACCACATTGTCTATGCTCCTATATGAAAACCAGCCTAATATACTAAAAAAAAGTATTTGCACTTAAATTAAGTGCTTTGAGATCTTGCCTGGAAATTAGATACATACTGATAATTGTCGATTTTTATCAATGGAAGTATATTATGGCAATGATCATTTATTTCTCTGATCATCATGTTTTTACTGTGAAAATCTTGAGGATCACCAAATCAAGCATGGACTGTGAATCAGAGGTCAGGATTTAGGCATGTGACTTAGCCTGTCAGTTTTAGTTCTTCAGGTCATTTATGGATGATGCTTGGATCAAGGGAAGCGATAAACCCATTGTACACAATGCTGATCAGATCACAGATTCAGCGTAGTGTTGACCCTTTGTCTCATAAAACTTAAAAAATGTATTTTTGTATATTTATACAATGTAGTGTTCCCAAGCATTGGCAAACTAGAATGCATCTAGGGGAAGGCACCCAGCATTTTAAGAAGTCTGGAAAATTTACAGAAGCAACTGAAGCTATTTAGACTTGAAAGAGTAGACTCAGCAGAGCCACCTTTAAATATTTAAACAACTTTGAAATAATAAAAGCACTGGAATTTTCTTACGTTGATCCAGAATTCAGAGCTAGGATAGTGGAAGTAGTGAAAAGAATATAGATTTTATCTTATTGTAAGAATTACTTCTAAAGGCCAGTTCTTTGGCAATGGAATAAACTAGCTCATAAGATAGTGGGCTGCTCATGGTGGAGCTACCAAAGCCAAGCACCTTTTAGAAACACTGGGAAAACATACTAAGCTCCACGATACCTATATTTTAAGGTTCTTATAGTACTTTTAAATTTCTCAAAAATTCTAAAATTCAGTGTTTCGGGCATGGATTTAGCAAATCTCTCTTTGCTCTGATTTATGGTGACAAAACAGTTCTAATTTTGAATGCACGTCCATTCATTCAATAAACACTTATTTATGGAGCAGTTACCATTTGCAGGTGTGGTACTAACCACCAGGGTTATGGACAGCCAAATCAAATCCAGTGTCAGCCTTATGGAGGTCCGAGATTAGCAGGGGCAGACATCACTCGGTAGTGATATAAACAAATGCGCAATTGCAAACTTTGATCAATGGTATGGAGAAGGTATTACTACATAGTACTTTGTGAGCTAACATTACATCTGCAAACTTCTTTCTGTCTTCACCATTACCATCGAGTCCAGCCCACACCATCTCTCAGTTGAAATAACACAGAGCCTACTAACCGGGCTCCTCGCCTCCACCCATGCTGCCTGCAAACCTTTCTCAGATCTACAGCAAGAGTCATTTCCCCCAAATGCAAATCGGATCGTGGCTCCACCCTGCCTAACATCCTGCATTACTTCCCATTGCTCTAAAGACCACCATTCTTAACATGACCCGGAAAGATTTTTATAATATAATCCGTTTATATCTCAAACCACTTTGCCCCATTTTCTGTGTTCTGGTCACTTGGGATTTTTTGCATGATGTTATGCAACAGGATCTTTGCACAAGCTGTTCTTTCTCCCTGAGCCTCCTTCTTTATTCCTTCTTCTTCATCTAGATCACTCCATCAGATATAAACTCGCACATTGGCTCTTTTGTACACAATCATAAATCATGTACTCATTCGCTCAACAAATATTTACTGAGTCCCCATTAAGCACCAAGCACTGTTTTCGGTGTTTAGATTACACAAACAAACAAAATGATCAGAGAGTCTTGCCCTCCAGCGGGAATAAACAGAGATTCCCGCTAGTTTATATTTTACCCAGAAAGTTAAGCCATTATCTGTATGATTAGATAAAATAGTTAATTTCATTGGATAGAAAACTGCACTCTTAGAGACTTTTAATGCTAAGGTTTCTAGTAGGAACGTGAGGTTAGATAGAAGATTGTAAAACAAAACATCCTTTGGTAAAAACACACACTACGAAATATTTGCAATGTACAGAGAATGTAACTCATTTCATTACACATGATTTCATGACTTAGTTGATAGGACAGTGGTATATTTTTATGTGTATATTTTATGCATATCTATGTATATGGTATATGCATATACCATAAGTATATTGTATACTATCACAGAAGAATGCAAAGTAATATTTTACCTGGAAAATATTAATGGATTTGTTCAAAATTAGTCTTGATATTTTGGAAATTAAATTTATGAATTTACAGGTAATGATTACTGTATTTATTTCAAAGCATGTGGCCATTAAGTAATTAACCAATTAGTTATTTCAGAAAGCTTTTACTCATCACATTTTATTCAGTGGTGGGTATGAAAGGAGGCTTTTTACAAATTAGGAAACCTCTTCACTGATCTAAGGACTTTATAGTCCACCTAGAGGGACCAAATAAGTCAAACAGTATGAGGCAGTTATGTCCACAAAGTTCAGAAAAGTATAATAAAAAGTGAACATAAATGGAGAAAACAACAAAACTTTTCCTCACCTCAATTATTTTCAGAACACTTCTTTTTTCAGCAAGACAAAAACAGTATGGTCATGAATTTATGTCACAGCAGATAAAATTCAGTAGTAGACTGATTTCTGGTCTGAAACAACATCTAACTGCTGTTTTTGCATTCCTAAAAAAAAAAAAAAAAGTAAAAGCAGCAACCTAGAATCTTCTGGAAGCTTCTGCGGCAATAGATTGCCATTGTATTCTCTTATGATCAGAATATCTCAGTTTGAAGGCTTTACAAGTTGTGGATCTTAAAAGAAAAATAGTAGCTCAGGGAGAGTTTCTTCTCTTTTAGCTCACTGAGAGGAGGGACAGGTCAAAGGCAGCCTAAGACATTACAAGTAGCTCAGAAAGTAGCTGTGTCAGACAGGATCTGGCCGCGATAATTGTAGCTCTGCTTTCTCCCATCACCCTGATAGCGGTGAGAGCTGAGAACTTAGAGCAATGGATTGAGAAAATACTGTAACATGAAAGGCCCATTGGACTGGAGAAAACTACAGTCAGTAAAAATGGAAAATAAACTTCTATGTGTTTGGCCTTTAGTAGCCTCAGAGACTTCAAATAACATTTCACCAAATTGCTTTTTGGTCCTTCGTGGTTGTAATGCTTTTTGGGGGGGAATCACTCACTAGTTTAAGATCGGTTAGCAGTCGTGAAACAGTGTAAAAAGGGATATAGAATATATTTTTTTTCTTAAATGCCACTTAATCCAATAAAAGTTAGGCCAAGGGTACATATGAATTTTAAAAGTTACTGTGGATTTTCACTGTTGCTGCTGTGGATAATGTTTGTACTCTAGAAAGTTCTTTATTTCGGTGAGGCTGACCCCAAACAAACTTATTTTCTTTGGCCTACACATTGTTTTCACAGGGCTCAGTTCTATTAGTTGAAGAATTTAACGTTACTGTGGGTCTCAGGTATTATTTATGCTGCCTGGTTTTGTATGTAGTTAAAAGGGTGCACTCTGTAATATTAAATGATATGACAAATGAATGCTGAGAACAGAATTGAAATTTGAAAAAAACTAACCTGCTGACAATTGACAAATAGCCCAATTAACATTACAGACATTTTACCAAGTTGAAAAATTAGAAGCAAATGAATAAAACTGTATTTGTATTAGAAGCAAAGTTTAGGAGTTTATAAAAATCATTTTTTTCCCTACTTCAGGAAAATGTCTTAGGATTCTTTTTCTCAATTGCTTATTTATGGTGCTTTAAAGAGAGAGCAGGAACGTGTGATTAAGTGCTTAATGATTTAGGTGGGTTTTTGCAAAGGTTTTATACAAAGTGGATATTTATGTCTGGGATCACTGTGCTATTATGCCAGTCTCTTAAGAAGCTCAAAGCAAGAGTGCCTGGCTCATAGCTACAGCCCCTGGGGATGGACAAGTGTGGGCATTTGAGACCTCAAGAAATTTCTGTTGAATGTATGGGTGAAGGCTCTGCAAGATAATGAACATAGAACGTGGAGTAGCAAAATGTGACTCATAATATGCGAGCATTCTGGATGGAATATCAGGGAAATCAGTTCAGGCTGATGAAAGCAGTTTTGCCAAATTGACGTGAATACGAATACATCTGACAACCTAACATGAATAGAAGATGTTAGATTAAATACTTCTTTTTTTTTTTTTTTTTTTGACAGAGTCTCACTCTGCTGCCCAGGCTAGAGTGAGTGCCATGGTGTCAGCCTAGCTCACAGAGACCTCAAACTCCTGGGCTGAAGGGATCCTTCTGTCTCAGCCTCCCGAGTAGCTGGGACTGCAGGCATGCGCCACCATGCCCGGCTCATTTTTTCTATATATTTTCAGTTGGCCAATTAATTTCTTTCTATTATTAGTAGAGACGGGGTCTCGCTCTTGCTCAGGCTGGTTTCGAA
>CAUYRT010052473.1:0-25002 GCA_963574885.1 Lepilemur ruficaudatus | reverse complement strand
GGTGTCAAAGCCACAGAAAACTCTTCCTCCTAGATTATGATGCCCTGTAAAATAACAACACTATATTACCTTATCTAGTGAGTCCTACAGTTAGATGACTATCAAAGTCCCCAGAGTAGCCTTCTTTTTTTTTTTTTTTTTTAGACATAGTCTCACTCTGTTGCCCAGGCTAGAGTGCTGTGGCGCCAGCCTAGCTCATAGCAACCTCAAACTCCTGGGCTCAAGCAATCCTCCTGCCTCAGCCTCCCGAGTAGGTGGGCCTACAGGCATGCGCCACCATGCCCGGCTAATTTTTTACATATATTTTTAGTTGGCCAATTAATTTCTTTCTATTTTTAGTAGAGACAGTGTCTTGCTCTTGCTCGGGCTGGTTTCGAACTCCTGACCTTGAGCAATCCACCCGCCTCGGCCTCCCAGAGTGCTAGGATTACAGGCGTGAGCCACCGCGCCCAGCCCAGAGTAGCCTTCTTAAAATACACAGAATTAAAATTGCTAGGATAGACCCTGTGAATCTGCATTTTTAAAAAATCTAGATGATTCTGAAATACCGTTAGATTTGGGAACTATTAATTTAAATCACTTGCTTAATCCAAAAATCAAAGATATTTAATTAAAAGCAATGGACAGAGACTCAAAAAATAAAAATTTAGGCATAATGTCAGAATTGAGTATATGTTATAATTGGCCATTGGGAGGAATAAAGGCAATTACCCAGCTTTCCACAGGTAAGCCTTAGAGTAAACGAATCCCCATAGTACAGAATTTATAATTTTCAAATACAAAAAAAAAAAAAAAAGCTAGTGAATAACATAAAGAGCTAGGATTAAATAATTTATTTTAAAGAAACTTTCCCCATAAATCTCTTTGATCAGTACACGTAATAACATTATATATATTCATAATTGGAATAGAAACACTTTAAAAATTACTGTGAAAAACAAGAGTGAGATGTAGGAACAACCGTGCTGTGAAGAAATCTGGTTTACAAGATAGGAATGTTGAGTAAACAATTGACTTGGAATATCACTTGGAGCTAAACCTTTTTTTCATTACTCCGCAAAAAAGGAGGAAAAGAAATACATTAAACTTATAAATTCTCCAGATGTCAAAATTGGTCTGGTTGATTTAATTCATCAACTTAAATTCTTTAATTCTGTTTTCTTTCTTTTTTTTTTTTAATTCTGTTTTCTAGTCCTAAGTACAGTAACTAAATATAAGTCACTGATCAACAATGAAGGTGGAGTTCTAATTCCATCCAGTGAGTTTTAATATACATTACTTTAAGAACAAGTCCTTCTCCTAGTTAAGTAAATGAAACTTTCCTTTAAGGAACAAGTGCCTTTTTAACAGATTCTGGAACTCGGCTTGCATAGTAGTCATAATTCCTCAGCGTGGCAAGGACCCCTGCAGAGTTCATGTGCTTCACCTCCTTGTTGTACTGAAGGGCATTCCCATGGATGTCCGTTAACTTGCCTATCAAAAAAATACCAATACAATGTTAATGTCTAATTGGAACATGATGTTTCTAGTTATGTTTTTAAGTGCCTTTTGGTTTCCCTATCCAAGGGTAACCAATAAATTCTGGATAAAATAACATAAGGAGTGACCATAAAGGTTAAAATTTAAATTCATTTGAAATTTAAGACTATAGAACAATTTTAACTGAAGGATAATTTTTTTGTGTCTGATTAAAATTAAGTTAATTTAGCATTTTCAATTTTTTATTTCTTGGTATCAATTAATTTCTCTTCTCCTGAGGTGATCACTTTTCCTATTGCTTATACTACATCACCACTATTCACATTTTCAAAAATGTCTTCTTCATTCTACTATTTATTTATTTCGAGACAGAGTCTCACTCTGTCACCCTTGGTAGAGTGCAGTGGCATCATCATGGCTCACTGAACCTCAAATCCCTGGGCCCAAGTGATCCTCTTGCCTCAGCCTCCCAAGTAGCTGGGACCGCAGGTACATGCTAATGGCTAATTTTTCTATTTTTACTAGAGATGGGGTCTCACTGTTGCTCAGGCTGGTCTCAAATTCCTGTGCTCAAGCAACCCTCCCACTTTGGCCTCCCAGAGTGCTAGGATTACAGGTGTGAGCCACCATGCCTAGCCCATTCTACTGTTTAATATTAGTACTTTATTTGATATGAGTTTCAGTGAAGGATATTCATAAAATATAATTGTTTTATATTACAGTTTCATTTCACATCCTAATAGGAATGGATCATGATAAAGTGTAATTTAACCTCCATATCAGATAATATGCTAATAAAATATTGATAAAATATTAGGAGAAATGAAAGAATAAAGATTGTTTTGTTTATTGCCTTTTTAAAATCACACAGGTATTTTAAAAGGCACTGCTTACTAAGAGTAGATATGAACTGATGTCTATTTGAAATTGAAAAATCATGTATATGTCTATAATGTATTTTCAGTCAGATTTTTAAAAAATTCTAACTCTATGATCTTTAGCACTAGTACTGAGATATTCACCAATATTGACTTAAAAGAGAATAAGTGAGGTGATGCCAATGATGATCAACATTTTGCTTTTCAAGGAAAAAAACCTCTAAACACATTAAAGCCATAGGCCGGGCACGGGGGCTCACAACTGTAATCCCAGCACTTTGGGAGTCCGAGGTGGGAGTATCACTTGAGGCCAGGAGTTTGAGACCAGCCTTGGCAACAGCGAGAACTTGTCTCTACAAAAAAGTTTTTTAAAAAAATTAGCCAGATGTGGTGGCATGCTGAGTGAGGCTGAGGCAGCAAGATCACTTGAGTCCAGGAGTTTGAGGTTGCAGTGAGCTAAGATCGCACTGCTGTACTCCAGCCTGGGTGACAGAGTGAGACCCTGTCTCAAAAAAACAAACAAAGCTAAAAATAAAGGCTCAATTAAATTAACTGTATGTAGATCAAAGTTCAAAAAACAGACTACAATTAAGAAGAACAAATTTCCTAAAAATCTACTCTCTTATCTATGAAATGAAGGGTGTGGACTGGATAATCTCTAAATTTCCTTCTAGCTTTTATATCTTAAGAGTCTAAGTGAAGTAATATTACTGAAATAGTATGTCTTAGCATGATATAAAAACTCTAATTCCCCAAAATAAAATGGACTAACCTCCCACAGCATGTAAAATAACTTCTGGAGCACAGGTATCCCATTTCTTACATCCAGGACTTGCAAATACATAAGCAGAGGCTTTGCCTTCAATCAGCTGAATAATCTGTAAGGTTAAAAATAATAATTACCCCTTGACCATAAATGACTGAGGTACAAATAAGAAAAACTGTTTCAATCAAGGATTTTCCATCAACTCCTTAGTTAGACTTAGGTTAATAGCTTTAGCAGGTTTAAATGATACCAGTATTATGAAGAAATATACAGAATAGATGTATAAAAATATGCCACCACTCCCAGCTGAAAGGGAAAAAACTGGTCAAATAAGCTACTAAGAGGATATCTGAACAGTCTCCACATTTCAATTTAGATAAAATAAAGTTTTCTTTTTATTCGTGTTGTTTTTCTTTGTTAGTATTTTATTATTAAAAAATTCAAGTTTTTTAGACTTCTAAAAAGTTGACGATTATTAAAGGATAGAGAAATATCAAGCATTAACAATAATGTATAAATTGTAGTAAGTCCTAACAGACAGGCAATACTGATTATAATAGCAAGTACTTTCATAAATCTTGGGAATCGTATCTATGGCCATTTCCACTACCAAAATACAAACTTTTAAATAGTCATCCTAAAAATTCCTGTAATACTCATACACAACTGAGATCATGATAGAACCTGCATGACTCTAAATAGTAACTTGCTGTCGAGCCTTGGTTAGCCAATGGAGTTTTTTTGGTAATACTGCAAAATAATTATTACTGTAAAACTCAGACTTCAAATATTCAAAGGAAGAGAGAATGAGGAAAATCTCAATGAACACAAAGTAACCAATTATCCCTTTCAGTACTACTCATGAACTTCAAACATTTAAGCTTTGCTGTAGGCTTTTGTGTAAAAAAAATTGTTCTTTTTTTGACATCGTCTTTTTTTTTTTGAGACAGAGTCTCACTCTGTTGCTCAGGATAGAGTGCCGTGGCATCAGCCTAGCTCACAGCAACCTCAAACTCCTGGGCTCAAGTGATCCTCCTGTCTCAGCCTCCCGAGTAGCTGGGACTACAGGCATGCACCACCATGACCGGCTAATTTTTTCTATATATTTTTAGTTGGCCAATTAATTTCTTTCTATTTTTAGTAGAGACGGGGTCTCGCTCTTGTTCAGGCTGGTTTCGAACTCCTGATCTTGAGTGATCCGCCCGCCTCAGCCTCCCAGAATGCTAGGATTACAGGTGTGAGCCACCGCGCCCGGCCAACATTGTCTTACATTATGTGCAAAGAACTACACCAAGGGGTCCTTGACATAAAAAAGTTAAGAACTGCTCAACAAGGTTTTTTTTCAGAGGAGAAAGGCATAGATGTACAGGATGGGAACTTTTTCTCTGAAGAGAATGATACTCCTTGGGAATAAAAGAGATGATGGGGTTTTGTGATTACAAAACTAAGGGGCAAAAAGAAATCACACCTGTCACTATTTGTATTTCAGTGAATACTAGGAGTACATTTTCACTTTGAAATGTTTCAGACTTTTTCAAAATCCACTCATTCATTCACTCATTCATTCATTCATTTAAGACAGGGTCTTGCTCTGTCACCCAGGCTGGAGTGCAGTGCCATGATCATAGCTCACTGTAGCCTCAAACTCCTGGACTCAACCAATCCTCCCACCTCAGCTTCCTGAGTAGCTGGGACTACAGGTGTGCACCACTATGTCTGGCTAATTTTTCTTATTTTTGGTAGAGACAAGATCTTGCTACACTGCCCAGGCTGGTCTCAAACTCCTGGGCCCAAGCAATCCTCCTGCCTCTATCTCCCAAAGTGCTGGGATTACAGGTGTGAATTATTTGCTATTTAAACTTCCAGTTTTCATTGTTATCAGTAAATGCCTTTTAAAAAATCTAAAAATAGTTGAGTATTGCTTCTAAAACATAGGTAAAGAGAAATGAATTCCATTCAGTCTAATAAATATTTATTATTTACCTTCCCTGTGCTAGGCACACAAGTGTGATATGCACATGTATCAGAAAGTACATGCAGTTCCGTATCACTAGAGCTGAAGTGTGAGTTAGGATGTGGCAGGGGATGGGGCCTAGGGGTGTGCAGGGCCAGGCATAAAAGGCTTTACATTCCATGCTAATAGGCTTAGATTTTAAGTTGTTGTGATGGATCTAAGGATTTGGGACAGAGCAGAAGTTTTATATTTTTCATTGCTCTAGTGGCATTTGTGAAAACTGGATTGAACAAGGCACTCTGGAAGCTGGGGGAGGGATGATGCTAGGTTTCAACTAGGGTACCAGCAGCTGAGACACATAAGAGGAGACATTAGGGAAGTATTAAGAAGATACATAGGTAGGACCAGATTGATAGGATGTGAGGAAGGAAGGAGTCTAGGATGACTTTCAGGTGTCTAGCTAGAGCAATTAGGAAAATTGTAGTGCCACTAAGCAGATAGAAAATAGGAAGAGGAACACATCTGGAGGTGAGTAGAAAGAGGATGAACTCAAACTAGACACATGGAATTTGAGATACCTCAGGGATGTCATCATGATGATATCCAGGTGACAGTCAGATCAGGGCTAGGGATGTGGATCAAACTGTGTCCCACTTCACAATTTTCTCAGAAGGTTGGAAGCCTTGACAAAAGAATGGGGGAAGTAGACAGAAAGGGGGCAGACAGGCAGGCCCATCCTCCAAATCTGCAGAAGAAAGGTCTAGGAAGGAAACCAGGAGAGTCCTTGGGAAAATAAGGCCCTTGACAAGAGGCATGGGGTCTCATCCTGAGGACTTTCATTAACACAGAATCCTTAGATGAAAAAAAAAGACTCTTAAATTTCTTTAAAAGTCTTTAGATGTTGCTAAAATGTGCTTTTAGTGGCAAATTATAATCTTAAATCCCTTCTCTTAAACTCTTATTTCACGTTTTTAAAAAACTCCATCTTCCCTTTAATATTCAACTGCATTTCAGAGCCAATCACAGACCTTATTCGTACCTTATTTCCTGCTCCTCCCACTCGCAGCACGTCGTCAGGGTTCATAGCAGTAACACAGTCAATTACCAACTTGTTGCTATGGGATCGGGTAGTTGTGATAATGTGTTTCCCTGCCGGAACTTCTTTCAGTTGAAACCCAAAGGCACCTAAACCTAAAACTCCCCAGATGGTCCTCCCCAACACAGCATCCGGTCCTGCCTATGTAAACGAGTGAAACAACAATAAAGTTTGTAATCATTTGGAGAAAAATGTTAGCCATAAATGGAATATTTAGTTATAGGAGCATCATAATTTTTTAAAAATAAAAGCATAATAATGTTATAAAGTACAAGAATAATATCACTGACAAAGAATTTTTCCTGGGAGAATCAGCTGATTATTCTCATTGTTGTTTTTGTTAATAGTTTCAATGGCAATGAAGAGAAGTTTTGGTTAATCCTTGTAGTCCTCAGGAAAGGAAACATCATATACTGATTAGTGTTTTTCTTTGAATCATCCAATGATCTCTTTGTTGTATCTGAAAATAGCTATTTTCCAAAGGTACTGAAGTCCCCATGAAATGAAACACTATATATCGATTAGTACTTTTCATTACCTAAGGAACAATAAGGATCATGTTACTATGGGAATAGGTAATGATGAGAATGTATTTTGCTGCTCTAAGATAGAGCAACTGAATAGGCTGATAATGATACAGAAGAGTAGCTATGGAATGGGATCAGGGTTAAGATTTTATTGACAACTGTAGTGTAAAATGACAATAATAATGTAATCTTAGAATCTGCATTTTCCTTTGCAGAGTTCAAAGAATTTTCAACCACATTGTTTTAACTATACACTTCATATAGGAGAAAAAAATAATGAGTATCTCATGGAAAGTAAAACTGATACATAAAATGATTAACAAAGTCATCAAAATGTGATATTAACATAGTAGACATAAATTATGGACATATAGACATATATTTTACTGAACACCAAGCATGTACCAGGTACCATACTAAGTGCTTTACATGTATTATCTCATTCAGTCCTCAAAGCAACCCCATGAAGTATGTATTATCATACTTATTTTAAAGATGAGAAAAATGAGATTTGGAATCATTAAGTAATCTGACTAAGGACTCTAAGCTTAGAGTTCATAATACACACTAGGCTTATCTGTGTTCAAAGTCAATATTCTTCATCACTAAATTAGACTGCCTGAGTTTATTCATCAAAATGTTTTCAAACATATCTTATTTATGCTATAACAGTACCCTGGTGATGTTATAGTGAAGCATGCTTACTTTGCAGGTTGGGTTCCCTGGGAAGCAGACTCTGAGACAGGTGGGATGTTTGTTAGGGAGTCACTTGGGATGAACACCTGTGGAAGGAAGCAGGTGTGGACAGACGGAGGAAATGAGCAGTAATGCAGGCCCAACAATAGCTTTAGCTGACCCTATGGAGGGCTCTGGAGCTAGAATGGCCCTTCAGAGTTGGGCTGAAATGCCAGGCCTTTATACTCCTGCAATAATCGGTCATTGGAAATGGATTGCACTGGGAAGCAGTGTGGCCCTGGGTGGGATAGCTCTTCATAGAGAAGGCAATCTCAGAAGAAGCTGACTATTGATAGCGCTCCCTATAAATGGGGCAACAAAGGAACAAAGAACAAGCACCAGGTACTCAATATGTGTTAGTATGCTTCCTCTGCTGCCTCTTGAGTCTACGTTACAGGAGAGGCTTGGAATCTGAAAAGTACAGATGGCCTCAATGGTGGCTCTAGGTACTCATTAGGCTTTAGCTTGATTACTGAGACTAATTCCAAGCTCCCCAAGAAATCTATTTATTAATTCAGCTCTCCAGTAATTGTTGGGGGAAAAAAGGGAAGCAGACAGTGGACACAAATATTCTGGTCCCAAAAGCCACAATTCCCTCTGTAAATGAGTATGTAGGCAAAGGGGATGGGACCAAGGAATCTGCTGTCTTGGTGAGTTAAGTGCAATCCCACGGTGCAGACAGCTGGCCTTCCTCTGTGCTCCAGACTTGCCATCTCTCTCATTATCTTTCTCCTTCAAAGGCTCCACACCATTTTTCTGAGGGTAATAAAGGCTCAAGTTTCATTTTACTGATGAGTTAATTAAGCTTCATAATGGTTAAAAAAATAGCTCTGATAAACAGACTGGGTTTCTATGTACCATGCCATGCTGTTTCCTTTCAGTGCCCACCCGCTTCAGTATTTATTAGAAATAATAATAAAGTTTGAATTGTTAAGTGTTTTATGTGGCTCAAGAGAGCTATAAAGAGTAGAAATACAGTAGTAAGATTTGGACCTGAGTTTGAATCCCAGCTCTGCCATTTACCAATTGGGTGACCTTAGGGCAAGTTAACTGCCACAGTTTCCTCTCCTCTAAAATGGGGATAATGCTTTCCTTAAAGGGCTGTGGTGAGTATTAAATGAGATAATACATCCCTTGAGCCTGGCAGCATACAGTAAGCCCTTAATAAATTTTAGCTATTATTATGATGATGATTATTTAAAATTGAATCATTAGCCTGAATACTGCCAACACAGCCAAGCAACTTTTCTGCTTCTATTTGTTGTTACAAATTTTAAGGCCTAAGCAAGAGAGAAGGAAAAGAGAGGATAAAGAGAGTGTACAGAAGGGAATGAGGTGAGGGGAGAGGTAATGAAGAGAAGCAGAACAGGAGAAAATGAACTGCACATGGGATGGGCAATGGCTCCTGGAGTACCGCAAGTTGCCTACCTCTTTTTTACCTACTAGCAGAGCCAAAACCCTAGCTATTTTTCTCACCTTTGCTTCATTCCTGTGTTCCCTTAACTTCTGCTTTTCATTGTTCTGTGGAAAATGAATATAATTTTTCCAATCTCAGAAAGAAGTGATGAAAATTATTAACAACTCTTAAGCATGAAATTTATTTTTTTGATGAAATGTGCCATGCATTATAATGTTTTCTATGAATTAAATGCTCCTCTACTAAGTAATAGCATTAACTTACTTTAAAGTTTAAATAAAAACCACAAACTTGTGTCTACATATAATACTGTATAAACATTAAAGTCCTATTAAAAGACTTAATGGACACTTAAGCAATTCAATATGACTTTCCCAATAATGTATAATTATTTTGCTACATCCTAAGAAAGACATGATTGTAAATAAAATTTATAATCATACAAACAGCAGGAAAAACATTTATATTAAAAGTAAAGATTAATCCTGCTTTTAATTCAAATTGGAAGTTCAAAATAGTCCCTACTCTGCTTACTTTGTTTCTGAAAAACTCTATCAAGGTGACATTAATGTAAATATCTTAACTATTTTCTTGCAACAATTTCCTTTAAAATTTAATGTGATTTAATGGTATATTCTTGCTTTGAAATTACACTAGTCTCTTGCTTCTAAGGCACACATTTTCTTTGAACTATAATAGAAAGTCAAAGCAGATTAGAAAAAAATAAGAGAAAAGAGTGCAAGAGCATATTTAGTTCTGTTATCAATGCACACTATAATTTTGGCAGTATACAGTATAACGTGGAAAACAACATGGCTGGCATCTTTTCTTGGTTGAAATGGTTTATTTCTTCAATGTGCTTCAACAACCATCTATAAATCAGGGGTCTTGATAACCAAGCTAATCAAGAACCATATCAGTAATTCCCAAACTTTTGCATGTGAATCATAAGGAATACATAAAAAATATATAATACATACAGTGTGTCTGTGTACACTCACATACATATATATACATTCCTGGTTCGAATGCCCCCAGAGGTTTCGATTCAGTAGTTCTGGGGTATGACTTGGAAATCTGTATTTTGAAAAGCTCCCCAGATAATTATATGTGCAACCAAGCTAGAAACTGCTGTATTAAATAATATAAGGAATCATGTAACACTACAATTATTTATCTAATAAAATATTTTTGTGTCACTTATAGTAATACCTGATAGTTATAATATGGCTGGTTAATAATTCCTGCTATGGCTTTTCCTTCATAAGCAATTCCAATAAGAACTGTTACATTGTCAAGAAGACCTATAAAGAAGAAATGAATATCAATTATATCACTTTGCCATGTTATGACTCATCATCAATACATAATTTCTCCAAGTTATTTTTGCACTAAAGGCATGGAGTTTGTAATTATTCATGATCAATCCTACTTATGACAAAATGCACAAACTATGAGAGAGCTGGACAGAGAGACAGAATAGGGGATATGACCACTTAATTGAATTGATAATCATGGTCTCATTGGTACAATTTGTTAACCAATTAAATAAAGCAGCCATTATCATTAGATTTCTCTATGCCTCTTCTGCCACCATCCAACTCATTCTTTTTTTTTTTTTTTTGAGACAGAGTCTCACTCTGTTGCCTGGGTTACAGTGCCATAGTGTCAGCCTAGCTCACAGTAACCTCAAACTCCTGTGCTCAAGCGATCCTCCTGCCTCAGCCTCCCGAGTAGCTGGGACTACAGGCAGGCACCACCATGCCTGGCTAATTTTTTCTATATATTTTGAGTGTCCAGCTAATTTATTTCTATTTTTAGTAGAGACGGGGTCTCGCTCTTGTTCAGGCTGGTCTTGAACTCCTGATCTCTAGCGACCCTCCCGCCTCAGCCTCCCAGAGTGCTCGGATTACAGGCGTGAGCCACTGCGCCCAGCCTATCCAACTCATTCTTACCTGCAGAATCACTACATCTTCCTAGATTACTCTCTAGACTTGCACTTCAAGCCTTCAAGAGTGGGGTCCATGGACTACCAAGGAGCATCAGAATTAACTCATGTAATTTTTTAATACGGATCTTCCCAGGCTCCTCCCCAGAACTAGTGAATCAAAATCTCTGGGAGTGGAGGTCAAGATCTAAATAAGCTTTCTAGGCTCTCTTATACACATTAAAGCTGTCTACAGCTTCCTTACTTCTCAATGGATTATAGAGATGTTTTCAGTCCACACACTGTATGGTTCGCTCATTATAGATATGTGTCACCAAGAACAGCGATAGAGTTTTTTTCTAGTAATTGTGACAAATTTTCTTTTTTTAAAAGCCAGGAAGCTGAGAACCAATGTACAAAAACCTGTATAGATCTTTATTTGAAAAACAGAACTTTTAAGCTTCTAAAAACCTAACCACTCTGGCTCTGAGCCTGGTTCTTCTTACTTTTATGTTACCAATTTTAACTTAACTGCTTTCTAATTTTTCTCATCTTAGGTGACTTCAGACAGGAAATACTGTACTATGTTTCAAAACCCATCTTTAGAAGGTGAGGCCGTGAAGCAAGACATAAGGGGAGAATCCATGTGACGGGCATGGGATGGTGGTGGTGGCCCAGCACGGCAGTACAGCTGTGCTTGTCATCACTTTTCTACCCCATTAGAGCTGAGGATTCAGGATAGTCCTGTTGGTGACTGGTGACACAGGTTTAATGTATTAGTTATTCTCATCTGGGGGACATTAGAATTGTGGGGCTGGTAGACTATGGGGGGATGATATTTGAAGGAGATGAATGTTCTCCCTCTGTCTTGACATCCACTGATGTATGACAACAGCTACTATGAACACAAATACAGCTTTAGGGAAAAACATAAAACATAATACCAGCTTCCCATACAACATACAAAATATCAAATGTTTACAACTAAACATCATATGCTTGTCCTACTGCTGTCAAATATGAATACAAAAAAAAAATACTAACCTTCAGTATATTCTTTAGTACCATCCAGAGGATCAACCCAGACCACAAGCTAAAAGGAGAAAAAGAGGGAGAGAAAGAAAGAGAGAGAGAAAACATCTAAATCAAGCATATGAAATCCCCAAAGTAGATTTAAATAGATTAAAACTAGTCTTTTTTTCATTTTTAAAATTGTGGATGGTTTAAGCCAACATAATCTGTTTTACGGTAGCAAAAAAACCTTATTGTTTTGTAATCATGGAAAATGTTCGTTTAAATTAGAGGAAAATCTGGTTTAAGAATTTTAAATGTGAAATGCTTAACTGATAAAAAATTTATTGTCATTTGAACACTAAGCACAATGTCACAAACACAATGAGGTCTAGATGGTGGTACAGGGAAAACTTGCAAAGTGGAATAAAAAATGTTTTCAACAATGTGTGGTTGTTACTGGTTTTTAAATATAAGTGCTGATTTTTAAAACGTGACAGTCTGATTATCTTAGAGACAGGACATACATAGCCAAAGAAAACTGAATAGTTCATAAAACTAGCAGATTAAAAAAGAAATTCCTTCTGCTTAGAACCTTTTACATGATTCAGGATATGCTGCCTTTAACCCCTAGAACTTTAACGCTGGCTGTGAATTTGTGAGTGAGGCCATATTTCTGATAGAAGATGACATGTCTGATTTTCTTTGTATCTTCCATACCACAGAGCAAAGTGCTTTACTCACAGTAAGTTTTCAATGAATGTGTGTTAAATGATTTGCAATTAGAAAACTAAAGTAAGTATGGTGGTTATCCAAAGTCATAGATTGAACTTAAGCAACTATAAAAAGTGGGGTGATTTTCATGGCATTATAAAAATATGAGTTATCAACCTCTTTCGTGTCCTTGCAGCCCCAATGACTAAAGAAATGGTTTACTACCAAGTTTATTAATAACAAACTATATTTTCTTCCTAAAAGTATTTTTAATGATGGTTTCAAAGTGGAAAGAAAGCCAATAGGATAATAAACTGAATTCTAAATTCCATATGATTGCCCGATACATCTGTGTTGGCTCTGAAAGATTTCAAGATCCTGGTTGCCCCTATTTTATAACTACCAGCTTTTCATTTTACTGGCAAATTTTATTTCCTTTACTATGGCAAAAAACCAAAAAACAACACACAGATTAATAGAGTTAAGTATAAATATGGACCATACATCTTCCTCTTTAATATTACTGTACTGTGATGGGCATGGTTGCTTCAGTATTTCCTCCCACTGGCCATCTTCAATCAGCTCTTGATCTACTTCCTCAGAAGGCAATTCCTACAGCAGAGATAACACTAATGGTCATGAAAGCTGTTTTGTGTTTACAGAGTACACTTTGTCTCAGAAGAAATGCTGCATCACAGTTTTCAATAGTCCTTCCTGTTTACCATTTTATGTTTAGAACTTTAAAAGCAAACCTACTAAAATGGCAAAAACAATCATATAGGGCTTATCAAAGTTTAAATGGTCCCATCTTCATTGTCCTGAACAACGTTTAAAAGGAAAAGAATTTTTAAATATTATAAACTTATTTAAACAAGTGGCTCTGACAGCAGATACTTCTAATCTCTCAATCAACATGAGATGTCAATTCCTTCACTTTTAAAGTGTTATAGTCTTTGCAGAGGTATGCAAGTAAGCCTAATTTTAAAAACAAATGAACAACAATATAACCCATTTTATTCCAAAATTCTAAAACTTTGCTCAACTTATAGTTTGTATAAGCTAGGTATTATAACAGTAACCATATCTTCTGTGGCTAGGAATTAAGACATCTGGCCTGGAAATGGACCAAAATATTTTAAAATCAGATATTTCCTCAAAGTCCAAGGAATACAATAATTATTTTTGTGTTTAAAACAACAGATATCATGCTTAAAATCATAACAGTGGTATATAAATTATTAAGGTGTCAGTTATAAATCTACATGGCAAACAGATTAAAAAAATACTATGTCTCTGACAACACTTACTTCTTCCCCTATAATTGTTAGTTTGGGGAATTTCCGTGCCAGTGAAGAACATATGCTCATCTGTACCAATCGATCTGCTTTGGTCTGCAGGTCTGTTGCACAGGTCTGTAACAAAGAAAGCAAATTTTATTTAATTTTTTTTAATTAACTTTTTTTTTTAGGGGCAGGATCTTGCTCTGTTGCTCAGGCTGGAGTGCAGTGGCAAAATTGCAGCTCACTGCAATCTCAAACTCCTGAGCTAGGACTACAGGCACATGTCACCATGTGTGGCTTATCTTTTATTTTTGTAGAGACAAGGTCTCGCTATGTTGCCCAGGCTGGTCTTGAACTCCTGGCCTCAAACAATCCTCCCACCTCACTCACCCAAAGTGCTGGGATTACAGGTGTGAGCCACTATGCCCAGCCTTAAGAATGTAAATTTTAGCAGAACTAACATGAAATAAGTTGTCCTCTGATTCCTAGTGCATGAGTGTCACACGATTTAGATTATACTGTCAGTTTTTAGATTCACAGAACTTAATATCAAATGAGTCAACTAGTTTTTTGGCTTGATTTTTCTCAAATGATTAATAGTGGTTAAAGTTTAGAAAAGAGCTTTCAAATAGTTTAGGACATTTTCTTCCCCAGTTCAGAAATTTCTTTCTTTCTTTTTTATTGAGACCTTATAAAAAAGACAAGATTAGAAGCCTTCTGAAAGAAGCTGTATTACCCTGATGGTTTATCACCGAGTATGTCTGTGGTTAACTAAAACCTCTTTTCCAAACAAACTTGAATCACATTTACCTCATAAAATTTGAACATGAATATAGGACTTTATATATGTTACAATATCCTGTTGGATTTGATTCACTTTTCTCAGAGGTTACAACTATTTTGAATACTTACTCTACAATCAAATATATAAACTAGCCCTCCTGGCTTCAATTTATTGACAAATTTGATAACTATGATTTTGTTTTTTGAGACAGGGTCTTGCTCTGTCTCCCTGGCTCAAGTGCAATGGCATCATCATAGCTCACTACAACCTTAAGCTCCTGGGCTTGAGCAATCCTCCTGCTTCAGCCTCCCAAGTAGCTGGAACTATAGGCACATGCCACCACACCCTGCTAATTTTTCTCTTTTTTGTAGAGATGGGGTCTTGCTCTTTGCTCAGGCTGGTCGAACTGCCAGCCTCAAGTGATCCTTCCACTTTGGCCTCCCAAAGTGCTAGGATTACAGGCATGAGCCACCGCACCTGGCCTGGTAAGTATGTTTTCTATATCATCCTTTTACACAAAATTTTTGAGAAGATATATTCAATACATTTTTAAAAGTGTATATGATTTTATGATTAAAGTACAGAGTCAGGAGCTGAGTTTTGTGACCTGCCAACAATGATCCTTTTCCAGGTTGAAAATGAATCAAGAATTTAAATTTCTAGGTAATGCTATTCACCCAGTTATGAATACATCTAACAGTGGCTCAGGATAGAGCTGTCATCCATGTAACTATGAATAGTTTGAACCTTTTTTAAAATGGAAAATGAGAGACTATAACAAATGTTTTGCTGAAATCAAGATACCCTGTATCTGTTTGCCAAAGGAGCAGGCCCATAAATCTATCAAAAAAGGAAATGAGATTTATTTCACTTGTTCTTATGATTTTTACTTTCAAAAGCAGTTATGTTGAATGTTTTATAATTCGCTCACATAAACTTATTTCTAAGTTGTTTCTTACTCATATGTATGGCTTTCATTTTTTATTACGGTAGTGAACTTAGATAGATGCCTGACTTATAAGTGAGTGACTTAATTCACTCTATTTTAAATCATTAAAATGTTAATGATAAATCACATCCTAAAATTTTCTTACTTAGAAAAATTATAATACAATCTTCCTTAAAGATTATAATAAAGATGTAAAGATTAAAAGTTGGCCAGGTGTAGTGGCTCACCACTATAATCCTAACATTCTGAGAGGCTAGAAAATCACGTAAAGTCAAGAGTTCGAGACCAGCCTGAGCAACAGTGAGACCCCATCTCTAACAAAAATAGAAAGAATTAGCTGGGCGTAGTGGCTACTCAAGAAGCTGAGGCAGAAGGATCACTGGAGCCCAGGAGTTTGAGGCTGTAGTTAGCTATGATGACGCCACTGCACTCTAGCTGGGGCTACACAGCAAGACTCTATCTCTCAGAGAAAAAAAAAAAGTCAATACATGGAAACTTACGTTTAAAATTTGTAATGTGAAATAATAACCAAATCTTATGGAAGATTATATTTTAAACAGGAACACATGCATTTCTTTTAAGAATCAACTATCACCATAAACTTTCTGGCAATTTACTTAAGTTTTTAATTACAATACTGGAAAGAAAACCTTGTTTGGGGTTTCTTTTCCATGAGAAAAAAAACTTATAGCTTTAATTGTAAGAAATACTTACTTAAATGCCAGATTTTACCAAACATGTCAAGTTCACTCAGTAAGGATTGCATGGTTTTGCATGTAATACTTACTCTAGGATTCGAAGCTTGGTTACAAAAGATCCAGTCATATAAATAAAGATCTTGGATACAGGAAGTCTGAGTCATTTTCAAAGCAGATATGAAGCCCATTCGAACCACGGATTTTGCAATCTCCATAAAGGAGCCATGAATTATTTTAACTGTTAAAGTCTGTCTAAAGTTTTGCATCCTTTAGCTAACCCTTAATGAACAAAAATAAAGTTGGTATGAAATGAGATGAGAGTTTCAGTACCTTCTCCACGATACCCAGGTCTCCTTCAGCAATAACATGTCTGACTATTATTCCTGCCTTTTGAGCAATAGAATATGCAGAGGCTACCAACCGCATCAACACAGTGTGACGGGAAGCCATGATCAGCCCTAAAAAGAAATTGAGAAAAATGTTTTGTTAGTTTCAAAGCTAACTACTGGTTTAGGACTGCTCTCATTAACTGAGCAGTTTCTTTAATACATATTTACTAAAAGAGATTTGGGAAAAACTCCATTTCAGCATTAACTCTCTCAATAAGTTCTATATTTTTCTTCCTGTCTGCAGATGGGGTATTTCCAAGGATAGGAGAAACTTGTCCAGGCTGCTGAGCACATGAAAAAGTTTGTGTGTCAGCTATGTAAGGTGCAAAGGCTATGGAAGGTGCTTCAGGGACTAAAAATATAAGATGTAACACTTGCCTTTGAGGAGCTAATATTTTAGCAGGTTGTGGGTAAAATAATGCAACCTAATGTCTATAATAGAAAACTAGTAAGTGCCAAGAGAGGTACAAATAGAGTAAGGGATGCAGGTACACATGTGGGGTAATTAAAAGAGGGAGGAACTGCACATGATTAAAATTATTTTCTGAAAATCAGTGAGTATATCTTTAGAGATTGAATAAAATTTAACCTGCTGTTATTTACCCCCATCCTCATCAGTAGCCAAATAAAGTGAACAAGCCACATAACTAATTGGAACAAACACCAATCATCTGGAAAAAAAAAATTCGGAAAAGTCATGAGTGTCAGAGAAGACCCTAATTGTAGTGAAATAAGTGGGGGGAGAAACAGCCTTTGGAATGAAGTATATTGCTCTTTGAAAATAAAAATTCAAATTCTGCAATTTTAGTGACTGTTCGGGATGCTGGGATGTATCACCCAGATGCCCTTCAGGACTGAAGAACTTATTTTCCCAGATGCTGAAACTGCTGCCAACAGATGGCCCTTAGCTGCCATCTTTTTCTGGGAATTTATCTGCTGAGAAGAGTCACTTCACCTGAAACATAGCAACAGACAGATTTAAAGGCCATTCTGCACACCAACTGGTCTGCCACTTCAGCTCTGAAGGGCCATCCCAGCTTCGGAGTAACCAGTGAGATCAACTGAGTCCTCAGCTGAGACTGTATCGCAGCCCAACATCCCCCTTTCTTCCCTTCTTCCCCTTTCCTCCCACAAGTGATCCCAAGAACACTCCCTAATACACCTCTTGGACTTTGTCTCTGTCTCAGAGAGTTTATGGAGAACCAACCTATGGCAAAAACTCTCCCACTTCTAAATCGAATCAAGTCAACATAATTTCCCTGAAATAAGGGAACACAATTATTGTTCCCTTTATATAAGGAATATATATAAAGGACATGATAAACCTCGATTCAGCAAGTCATTGTTCTACCACCAATGTCTAACTGAATATTTGACTTCAAGTACCTTTTAATCACTTTACATCTTTTTTTCTATCATCCACATTTTTTTTTTTACTTTTTCTTTCTTTCTTTTTTCTTTGAGACGGGGTCTTGCTTTGTTGCCTGAGCTAGAGTGCAATGGTGTGATCATAGCTCCTTGTAGCCTCAAACTCCAGGGCTCAAGCAATCCTCCCACCTTTGCCTCCTGAGTGGTTGGGACTATAAGCATGTGCCACCATGCCCAGCTAATTTTTAAATTTTTTTTGTAGAGATGAGATCTTGCTATGTTGCCCAGGCTGGTCTTGAACTTCTGGCCTCAAATGATCTTGCTCAGCCTCTCTAAGTGCTGGGATTACTGGCCACCACTCTCAGCCTATCATCCACATTTTATTCACAGGACTTATAAACATTACTAAAACAAGTGAAGTGTTTGCAACCCTTCAGGCGGAAGATGGAATTGAAAATGACGTAAGGTAATGAATACCGTACTATGACCAATAGCTGTTTGGAATTAAGATGAAAATAAATGGGTTTCTATGTACAGTTGAGCAATGTGGGCTTGAACTGTGCAGGTCTACTTATACATGGATTTTTTCAACCAAATGCAGATAGAAAAGGGATGTGAAACCCACGCACACAGAGTGCCAACTTTTTGTATATAGGTTTGGCAGGACTGTGAGTCTTTCACATGTGCAGATTTTGGCATAGGTTGGAGATGTCCTGGAACCAATCCCCCTGGTATGCCAAGGGATGATTTTGTTTGAATTCTGTTTATCTTATTATGTCATAATAAGGCTAGATTAATTTTCTTAGCATACTAGGTGTTAGATGTGGATAAACCAGTTATGATTATTACTAATTCAGAAGCGCCTGAGATGGAAAACAGGAGAAATAATTTAGCAAACACTTTGTTGGCTTTACCTCTACTCCCTTATATCTATATCCAGCCATGTATCTGATTTACTCTGCACTGGAAAGGTAATCGTTGGGCAATTGGTTTGTCCTACCCAGATGTCTTAACCACTGAGGCTATTTTAATACGTGCTGTTATGCTCATTCAGTTCCCATGTTATATAAGACTTCTTTTGTAACAGGAAGATCATTTTCCTGCACTATATGGTGTTATTATAACTTTTCACAGATATCATTTACCTTTGAGCCAGTTAAACAATAATTTGAGCCTCGCCAGGCTTCATAAATGACTAAACTATTAACCCTTGTATTAGCCAAGTCTATGGAATTTCCTTCCAAAGAGAAACTCTCAGAGTTTGTTTACTACCTTCCTCAAAATATGCATATTTTTGAACCACCATTTTTTAATCATTGTATTTATGAACCACTATTTAAAGCTAAAATCCGTTTATAAAATATAAGAATGGAAAAAATAAGGTTTGATATAAAGCACAACAATGACTTATAAACACATTTGACAAATCACTTTAAGGTGGCAAATAAGGACAAAAGTACTTCTCTGGTTCAAACTGAATTAGGAAGTAATATTACTATCCCCTAGCCCTAATAGTTTTCTTCCTTATTTTTTTAAACAAATGAATACAATGTTGGTTCCTGATATAAAAAATATACTTAATCATATTAATACCAAAGCACAAAACCTGTAAAAGAGATTCCTAATAGCCTTTTTAATTGTGCCCCCTCCTGGACTCCAAATGAGGATTCCTTTTTGATGGTATAGGTGGATTAAGAGCTAGCCAAAGCTAGCTACATGCAAGTTAACTTCCTTGAAGCAGTTCACATTCTACTCATTGTATTAATACTTCCTTCTCTATCAGTTTTAGACCTTCTGGGTCTTAAAACGCTACCTTTTGTGAACACGTCTTTCTGAAAGCTTAGTCAAAACCAGCATAGTGGTTAAGGGCATAGGCTCTGGAACACACTGTGTTCAAATACTGGCTCTGGCACACATTACCTGTGTGACATTGAGAAAGCCACTTATATTCTCTGTGCCTCAACTTGGAAAATGAAGATAACAATAGCACCTATAGTGAAGGGTTGTTGTAATTATTAAATTATGATTGTCCTTATTTTTGGTTATTCTGCAGGGACATTAGGGCAATATTAAGGGCAAAAAGTTCCTATAGCTTTTGCAACAGTATTCTGACCTTGAGGATGTAATATGATAATCAATACAATCCTGAATCCCAGTACTCTATCAGCTTTTTTTCATAATATTCTGGGCTTGAGGCTTAGAGTACACAAGTAAAAAGGTTGTGTAACAAAAGGCAATCAACCTTACATCCCATCCACTTAAGAAGTCTTTATAACTGCCAACAGGACTAATTCAGAAGCATGAAAAACAACAGGAATCAAACGATCAGTTTTTTCTCATATTAAGATGGTGAGCATATGAAGATTAGGAACTAAAAATGAATGATTGAGTTCCTGATCAAAGTACTGAAATTATTTATCTTTGGAACCTGACCAAATGATAATGTTCAAGGTCATCTGGACAAATAAAAATGCACAACAACACAAATTCTGAAAAAAGAACAATGAGCAGAGATATTCCCTTTACCATTTATCAAAATATGATAAAAACTATTGTAATTTACTAGTAAAACTATAGTAATTTAAAAAGTTTAGCTAGTGAGATTCAAATAGATTCCAGAAAGAGATACAAACACATTAAAGGTGGTATTTCAGATCACGGGGGAAATTCAATTATGCATAAATGGTAGAACAGTTGCTAACTTTTAAAAAAAAGTTGAATCCTTTTCGCATTCTTTATATCAAAATATATTCCAGGCCAATGCATGGTTTTTAAAAGTAGAGAACGAAAGCTTAGAAGTATGGGGAAAAGACTTATAAATAAACAAAACTTTATAAACTTGGTAAACGCCCTTTACACATAAAACTAAGAATCCATAACAGAATATAATAATAAATTTGACTATATAAAATTAAAACTTCTATATAACTGAAATGCCATAAACAAGGTATACAGATAATTGACAAAATGAGAAAAAAATCTTGTATCACATATTAGACAAATGAGCTAATTTGAAAAGGGGTCTTATATGTCAGTATGTAAAAGACGAATAATCTAATAGAAAAAATGAGCAAAGGACAGGAACAGGCAATTCCTAGAAAAAGAAAAGCAATAGCTGTTAAATACGTGAATATTCAACTTCATTAATTACGAAAGAAATGCAGAATACAACAGTCAGAAATGATTGCTTATTTGTAAGATTGCATTGTTGGTAAGGATGCAAAGCTCCAGGAGGATTCTGAGAACCTTAATAAAAGTAAAATGTACACATCTTTAGAACCAGCAAATATATTTCCAGGGAAACCCAAATAAATCACGCAAGTCTACAAATATGTACAAATGCAGCTGGAAGAATATCTGCAATTGTAATGAAATTTAATTTCAGGCGTAAGGCAATTTCTAAATTTGGGTGCACCAACAAACGCAATGTCTAGGTTTACCTTGTTGCTTCTACAATATATAGATATACTTATAAAAAGACCCCGGAGCATTAAAAGCACAGATAAACAACTAAAATGTTGACACTCAAAAGAGTCTAGGTCCGAAACTGTAGTATCTGGAGAGGCAATCTGATTCACATTTTTTTTTAAACATAAATCCCTTGAAGAAACTATTCAGATCTGCTTAAGATCCCCCCTTGCCCTGACCCGCAAGGGAGAAACTTACCGTGACAAACCGGGAACAACAGATCAAAGACAGTTCGCGGGCAATTAAAAACGCGCTATCAAGACACAAGTCCCATTAAGCGTTCAGTACCGCGCTCTCGCGGTATCAATAGGTCACTTGGAGATGGACGGCCGCCCTACCTCAGTACTGAGCATGCGGGAAATCCCGCGCAAGCGCAGAACAGCCACTTCGCGCTGCCCCTTCGGACTCCCGACCGGAACGAAAATTCCACTTCGTGTTTTCCCCAAGGTCTTCGTAGGTCCCGGTTACCTGCTGTAAAAGTGCAAGGTGTGTCTGCTTTTAAAGATTGACTCTGGTTTCAGGTGTCTTCCAGCCCACTTCATGCAATTTACATTTTTAAAGTGTTCCTGCGATTAGTGAGACCGCTCTGCGATGGCAGCTGCTTAACTTCGAACGTTTAGAGGGCCCGTGGACTGGCTTCAGGAGGTCGGTCCAGCGCACCTCCACCTTCATCTGCATCTCCATCATTCTTCCTCCCCAATAACAGCAAAACAACTTTATGCAGAATTTTGTTAAAGGTACCGACTTTTTTTTTTTTTTTAACTTTTATCAAGTTCTTAAAAGGATCTGTGACCCAGAAAAGTTTAGGAAAAACTGCCCCCTGCGCTTTTTGTTTGTCCTTCTGTAAACCCTGGGAGATTTTCTCTTTTCCCGGCCTGGTGTGAAAAGTCAGTGATTATTTGGCTTTCTGAGGCAGGGAAGAAAATCTATTTAAGATTTTTATGCCCTGCCAAAGTAAAAAAAAGCAAAACCAAAATTTGCCTGTTTTTTCATTTAGTCATTCACCGGATATCTAAGGAGCACCATTTTTGAACTTGCCTATGTTCATGTGTGTTGGAGGGGGCAGATATTAAAAAGCAGGGCACTGCTATCAGAATATAAGAAAGTTAATAGAAGGAAGAGTTAATAGCAAACATCAGTTATAACAACAAACGTAAATTGCTCAAACACCTCCATCTAAAAACAAGTTCTCCAAATTATTAGAAAACCAAACCCCTTATCTTAATAGTAGAAATCAGGGCAAGAAATGTTATCAAAGGGAACTAAGACATTTTGTATTGTTAAAGAGACCATTTACATTGATGAAGTTACCACTTTATTTTTAAAAGACTTAAAATTGAGTAACTCATGAGTACTGTACAATCTGAGTTTTTTAAAAATGCAAATGTGCCCAAGTATTTTATCAGAGGCGGGGTCCTCAGATTGGAGTTCTGCTTTTCTCTCTCCTGATAAAGCACAGCCATACCGCACCATTTTACTTTTGGAGTTCAGGTACGTAAGAAAAAGCGGAGTACTGATAGATTTTTATGATAGTTTCCCCAGATTTGCACTTGTTTCAGCTTCACCTAAGTTAACAGAAGTTTTTTTTTTTTTTATTTGCTTTTGGTTTTTAACGACTTGCCTTTACTGGATTCTTCAGAGCTTTCAGCTTAGTTTTCATTAGAAACAACACCCTTTACACTAAACATTCACTGGTTTATTTTGCGGGAGTGATAATGAACAATTTTCGTTTGTTTCTGTGTGCTCTTCTGTAACTCCCAAACTTTTTAAATCAGAAGCAAACCCTGATTTCTGTTTTTTAAAAACACCAGAGAGGCTGAGCGTGATGGCTCACACCTGTAATCCTAGCACTCTGGGAGGCCAAGGCAAGAGGATTACTTAAGGTCAGGAGTTCCAGACCAGCCTGAGCAAGAGTGAGACCCCGTCTCTACAAAAAATAGAAAAATTAGGCCGATGCAGTGGCATGCACTAGTCCCAGCTACTTGGGACGCTGCGAAGCTTGTGCCCGGGAGTGTGAGGTTGCAGTAACCTATGACCATTGCACTCTATGCTGGGCAAGAGAGCAAGACCCGGTCTCAAAAAAAAAAAAAAAAAAAAACCTCACTGGAGAGCAATGTCAACAAATGGCTACCATTCATAGAGAGCTTTAGTTTGAAATGCTTTTACTTACACAATCTCATTTGATTTTCACAATAATCCTGTGAGTTAAGTCAGACCTTTTGGGGATTGTAAAATAGATATAACATAAATTGTACTATTTTAATTATACATTGGTTTTTATAATTAAATTATATAATTATGTAACAAGTACAACTGGCTTGAATAAGTGCAAACACAATGCACCATAAGCACATAGCTCAACAAATGGGAAGAAAGTTTGCAGTCACCCTGTAGAGTATCCTTTTTCCAAGTGCTCATTGTATCCTCTCACAGATTTTACAAGGAAACAGAGCAAGTTAAATTCAGCAAGTTGTTGTGCAGCAGTTGGTTACAAGAGTTTCTGTGTGCATACATCTTTGTGCTCCTGTGAGACTATCGGTATAGGATAGATCCCAGGTGTGGAACTACTGGTCAAAGATGAAGTGCATTTTAAATGGTAATGGATATTGCTAAATTGCCATTCAAAAAGACAGTACATATTTTATACTACCACCTGCTGTCCACTTTCATACACACTCTCAAGCCCTTGTGAACCAAAACAAAATCTGAAACCTCTCAGCCAACTGAATGGAACCCCTTTTGGCCACAGGGACTCCAGAAAAACCTTAAAGCTGAGTTGCTGGCCATGAAGCAAAGGGAGGTCAGACATGCCTCATCATGCCCCTTCCCTTTTGGAGTTACTCTTTGTAACAATAAGATGTATCGTTAACAGGTCTAAGGCCATACAAGACAAAGGTTAAACCATACCTGCAGATCATCAGTTTACTTAACAGATCACTTGTGTTTCAGTAAATGTCTGGTAGTGTGTCTCTGATTAACAGACATCCTTAGTTTAACTTAAAACATTCCACTTAGAGACAAAGCTTCATTTCTTTAACCAATTACAAATCAAAGAATCTTTAAAACCTGTAACCCTCCTCCCTGCCCCCATCAAGATGTCCTGCCTTTTTGAACCAAAACAATGTACAACTTCTACATATTTATGATCTTACATATAATTTCTATCTCCATGGATGTATAAAACTGAACTGTAACCTGGTGACCACTGGAACATTTTCTCAGAACCTCTTGAAAACCTGTTCTGGGTGGTGACTCACACATACTCGGCTCAGAATAAACCTCTTTAAATTATTTTACAGAGTTTGGGTTTTTTTCCGTTAACACCCTGTTAACACATCTCTTCATTTTTGCTCTAACTTGTTGCATGAAAAATGGTACTTCAACTGCCCGTCCTCATGACTCCTAAAGTTGAGCATCTTTTTTTTTTTTTTTTTTTTTTTTTTTGAGACAGAGTCTCACTCTGTTGCCCGGGCTAGAGTGCCGTGGCATCAGCCTAGCTCACAGCAACCTCAAACTCCTGGGCTCAAGCAATCCTTCTGCCTCAGCCTCCCGAGTAGCTGGG
>CAUYRT010052468.1:0-26628 GCA_963574885.1 Lepilemur ruficaudatus | reverse complement strand
TTTCCCAGTGCATTGGAAGGCCGAGGCAGGAGGACTGCTTAAGGCTAGGAGTTTGGGACCTGTCTGAGCAACATGGTGAGACTCTGTCCTCTAAAAGAAATTTTTTTAAAAAAAATTAGCTAGGTGTGGTGGTGTACACCTACCTATAGTCCTAGGTACTCGGGAGACTGAGGTAAGCGTATCACTTGAATCCAGGAATTGAGGGTTGCAGTGAGCTATAGATCAGGCCACTGCAGCCTGAGCAACAGAATAAGACCCTGTCCCTTAAAAAAAAAAACAAAAAACCATTTTTGAGAGTTTACTATTAATGTATTTGAGACATTGCACTTAGTAATTTACTTCCATTATTTAATTTGATCCTTACAACATGAGGGAGACACTATCATTATTCCTATTTAATAGATAAGAAACTGAAAAAGTGATTCAGTAATTTATCTTAGATTTTACAATTAGTAAGCAGGAGAGCCTAGATTTAAACCTTAACTACCATTTTACACATTCAGTGTCAAAAATGAGGAGAAATGAGTGATTATTGTACCATCATTTCAACTTAGTTATGTTTTGGGGGGAGAAAAACAGGAAAAAACATAGGAAGTAGTCTCCCTAAAACCTAAGCCCTTGAGAGTTACAGTTTTTATTTTTCTTCTTTTTCTAAACTTTTGAAGTATTTAAAAAATACTGATGTCTGGGCCTTACTCCCAGAAATTCTGATTTCATTGTTTTAAGGTGGGGCCCTGCACTTTTGTTGTGTTGCTATTGTTAAGCTTACCAGATGGCACTAATGTCCAGACAGAGTTGATTGCTTTTGTTACCAAATGCTTTTTTCTTTTTTACCTGTCCTTCCTTTGGTGCTTTCTGATTTGGGTCCATACTCATGCTCTGATATACTTAGTCAGCTTGTCTTGTGTTTTCTTTGTTATTCTTAACCAAGTAATCCTCTAAAAATCTTGTACAACTTGCTGCAATTCTAATTAGCAGATGTCCAGGTTCCCATCCCAAATTGCTGAATCAGGATTTCTAGAGGTAGGGCCCAGAATCTGAATTTTTATAAAGCTTCTCAAGTGATTCTGATGTTCAGTCAGGTTTAGGAAGTAGAAGTAAAGCCTCTGTTCCCTTCACCTAGAATCATAGTAACCCTTTTCAGAGAAAGACAGACGTAATTCACTTCTAGTCATATATATTAGCAGCATATTAAAAAAACTTTAAATTGATGAAGGTGATGGTGAAGATATAATTCCTATAGACAGCCCTAGCATAATGTTTTTCCTTATAATATTTATATAAAATAGTAGCCCGTTATGTTTAATTACAAGTACAATAAAACTGAACACAGGCCCACAGCTATCTTTATTAGGAAGGAGCAAATATTAGGTATTATTTTTTTCTTAAGTTTTTACTTAATTTCTCCTATCTGTCTCTAAAAAAGAGTAAAAGAGGAGGCTAGGTCAAATAGAATTATGAAATACCACTGCATAGTAGTTTTCAGTTGATGAGAGATGGAGTGAAATTAAAGTATTTCTGCAAAGAATTGAATGTTTTTCTTCCATTTTTTTCTTTAAACCTCAGTTAGATACAGAGGAAATTATCTGTTGCTAACTTGTACTATCTTTAAAGAGATTCTGGGGTGTGTGGTGCTGTGGGAACTTTAGTTGTTGGTACTTCAAGGGGTATTTTACATAAAAAGACATTGCCTTTACATTCTATACTTAATGTTCTTGGTGATTTTTTAAAAAATTGTTATTTAATAAGATAATTTCGGTGAACTAATACTCTATAAGTGTCTAAAAATGTTGGTTGCTTTAACAGTACTAATTAAAAACATGTTTGCATTGGAAGGTCTGGATTTCTTTAAGAATAATTTATAGCATGCAACATGTAATATTTCTTTCCTTTCCAACTGCTTTCTATTATATGCTCAGGGTTTAGATCGCTCCAATTCCTGGGTTAACACTGGTGGTCCAAAAGCTGCCCCATGGGGATCCAACCCCAGTCCAAGTGCAGAATCAACACAGGTGGTGTTTACATTAGAGGTTGCTTTATTGGCTGCTGATGTTTCCCTTTAGACCATTACTGTTTAGTATATACTATGATTTCAGTGGCTTGCTTCCAAGTGTGTATTTTTGTTTACCTAGCACATTTTCCAACTACTATGCATGAATACCACCAAATGTACCAGTAATGCTCTTCTTTCCTATTTCCTGTCACCTCTTCCTTCCCTCCTTATACACCTTACTAGTATTTCAGTGCCTGCTGCTTATGCACTTAATAGCTTTTTAACAGTTTCTTCTTTAGGGGTAGCACATCTTTAATAGGAATTTTTAAAATTTTTATGTGGAAAAAAACCCAACCGTTTTCCATTTGCTTTTGGTTTCAAGTGTAGCTGTTGTACCATTTTTATTTAGCATTTATTATCTTGTCATTTTCTTCATAATCACTGAATAGAAAGACTGGTAATAAGTTGAAATTAAATGTGAACAGTGTATGACACCATGGTATAAGATTAAATTTCAGAAACAAAAGTCCGTTTTAATTTGTACTGTGTTGCAAAGTATGAAATTAGATTTTGCTTACTTAAGACTAGTTGCTTGATAGCTAATACTGCATGATACCTCAAAATATACTTCTCATCTGTGTGTTGGCTTTGGATGAAAATTCTGTTCTTGAAGAAAAATTTTAATTCTGTATCTAATATTATAAAGTTATTTATATTTGATGTAATATATGGCAAACCTGAAAAGTGGTTTTTGATAATAATGAAAAAGTCAAAGAAATCATTCTAAACTTTTTATTTTCTTTATTGAGTACAAAATTCTTGATTTCTTTTTTGGTATGAGACCAGTTGAGAAGTATGTTTTTATTTTTTATATATTCTTACTAGATATGTGCATGTGTATAGATCACACATATAAAAGTTTCATTCTTTGCAGCACTCTAAATATTATAAAATCATTGAAATACTCATCTTTTTAAAGACTAAAATCATATAGAAGTTATTTTGATACTTCTAATGCATTGTCATTAAAGCAGCTTAAAATGGTAAAAATGAGATGAACAGTAAAATAGATGGTTTTTGAAACCACAATAAAACTCTATTCTAAAATCATACATAGTCCTTGAGCTGCAAAGTCATCCACTGCAGATGTTAATGTTATCTCGTCATTCATTCATCTTCACTCCATAGGCTATGGATCGAAGTTGTAATCGTATGTCTTCGCACACAGAGACGTCAAGTTTCTTACAAACATTAACGGGACGCTTACCAACTAAAAAGGTAGATTCATATGAAGACAATGCAAAGAGGGGGAAAATAATTTCAACAATAAAATAAATATAAGATTTCTTTATATAACCAGTATGAGATAGTACAATAATTGCATTGTGTTTAAAAATACATCTGAGGCTGGTGTGGTGGCTTACATCTATAATCCTAGCACCCTGGGAGGCGAAGGTGGGAGGATCACTTGAGGTCAGGAGTCTGAGACCAGCCTGAGCAAGAGTGAGACCCCCTCTCTACTAAAAATAGAAAAATTAGCTGGGCATGGTGGTATACTTCTGTAGTCCCAGGTACTCAGGAAGCTGAGGTAGGAGGATCACTTGAGCCTAGGAGTTTGAGGTCACAGTGAGCTATGATGATCGATGCCCCTGCACTGTAGCCCAGGCAACAGAGCAAGACTCTCTGTCTCCAAAAAAAAAAAAAAAAACTGAGCAAGCATTGCTTTTCTGATGCCTTTCCGGTGTAGGCCCTTTTACATTCTGATAATGTTTATTTCTTTGGGATTGACTGTTTTTAGAGTTTAGTGAATTCAAACTTGATCATCAAATTTTAGTACCAAAAAAAAATGTATGGACTCTTAATTCTGTTTCTGTAACTGCTTCTGTTTTGTGTTTTAAATCTCCAGGGAAAGGAAGATGAGTTAGAAAAATTCTTAGTAAGATATGTTGATTTGCTTCCCTTACGCACAGTTTTGTTAGTCCTTTTTCATATTAATATACACTACTTTGCAAATGCTTTGTATGCATATCCATTATAAGGCAGGAATTTTCTGCAATTTTTTTTAAAAAGACTTTACCTGAAAACTTGAAAATTAATGGCTTATAGCGAAGTTTAAATTTTTAAATGTATTTTCTAAATTGTACCAGCAAAGTTCATGAGCATGCTTGCATATGTTAAAATATGTATTTAAGGCACAAGCAAAGATTTTATTGTAAGTTTTTGGTCTAGTTTTTGTTTGCAGGTACAATTTAGGAGGCTATTTTTTCCCTGTCTTTTTAAAATTACATTTTACTCCAAGATAACATGTAATTTTTTCAGCTGTTCAGCATACCACTGTCTTACATGCATAAATAGCCGTTTCGTTAATGGGTGTCTTCACTGCATCATTGAATGGTTCACATGCCTTATTTTGCTTACTGTCATTATATCTTCATTTGTATTTGCATTATTATTTGGTTTATGTTATCAGCATATTTGACTTTGATAATAACTTTGAATTTACTTCTGGATAGCTTTTTCATGAGGAGCTGGCTTTGCAGTGGGTTGTTTGCAGTGGCAGCGTTCGGGAATCAGCTTTGCAACAAGCCTGGTTCTTTTTTGAGTTAATGGTGAGCAAACTAAGCACATTCTTTAAAAATTTTTTTCCCTTAGTGAACAATTTTGTGTTAGCTCAATTTTTATCTTAGAAATCTTTTTCTGTTGCATATCTTACAGTTTTACATATGCCTCTAAGACAAAATTACACGTTTCATCTGTAAATAAACACTGTGGACACTCAGCCCAATTTAGGTGGAATTATAAAGTGTGAGGCTCAATTTAACTCTGTTTTTTCAGGGCTGGTTGCAGAAGCTAGCTATCTTTTTAAAGGAAATTGGTGATACATTCTTTCCTAGTCTGAAAATGCAAATGTACAATGGCAGTACTGTAGATTTTATACCAAAGATAAAAAGAGCTTTATAGATACCAACTGCTATAATTATGGCTAGAAAGCTCTTAGAGAAATGCCAGTTACAGCCAATAAAAAACCAACAGTAGTTTTTGCTTAATTCAATAAATGATATTAAAAATGAATTAATATTTTAATTAATAAATACATATATACATTTGACCCTTGAACAATGCAGGGGTTAGAGGCACTGACTTCTCGTGCAGTTGAAAATCCACATATTACTTTTGACCCCCCAAAAACTTAACTACTAATAGCCTACTCTTGACCAGAAGCCTTTCTGTCAATATAGTTAACAGACATTTTATATGTAATATGTATTATAGACTGTATTCTTACATTATAATAAGCTAGAGAAAAGAATATATTATTAAGAAAATCATAAGGAAGAGAAAAATATTTACTGTTCATTAAGTGTGCAGGTGCATCATCGTAAGTTTTTATCCTCATTGTCTTCATTTATCCTCATTGAATAGGCTGAAGAGGAGCAAAAAGAGGAGGGATTGGTCTTGCTGTCTCAGGGGTGGCAGAGGTAGAAGAAAATCCATGCATAAGAGGACCCATGCATTTCAAACCTGTGCTGTTCAAGGGTTAACTATATATATAAACATGTATATGTATATGTGTGTGTATACATATACACACACACGTACATAAACAAAGGCAACAAACATTTATCAAGTGATGACAATATGCTAGCACTGCCCTGTGAGCTAGGTATTAACAAGGCACAAAGAGGTTAAGTAACTTGTCTTAGTCTACACAGCTTATAGGTAGCAGAACTGTGATTCAAACCTAGGCATTCTAGCACTTGGGACCTTCCTCTTCACCTTCTTCTTCAGGCTGTAGAAAGCTGAAATCACTAAAACTTTTTCTCCCAAAAAAGGAGTATGTAAGAAAATAAATAAGAAACAATGGAAAACAAAAGAACAGCAACAAAAAAAGAGAAAGGAAAAAAGGAAAGAAACAAAAGGAGCTTCCAGAGTATGGCATAGGGTGATTCTCAGCATTGAATGTTACCTATATTGGGGATAGAAAACATTTCTTCTAGAGATTTAATGGTCTACAGAAATAATAAATCAGGGACCATATATAAGTGACAGACAACTCATTTTTTCCTTAGAAAATAAACACCAAATTTGTAATTCATGTGTTTTTATTGTAAAATAAGACCTGTAACTTTGACCTATTTTTTTATAGTCACATATATGTTCAGATTTCTTAAATAGTCAAAAAACTGCAATTTAAGACTTGGCTGAGCTGTATACTAAGTATAGAACCTTAGCTTCAATTTCCCTGAATTTAAAGTCTAAAATTCTTTTTACCATTACCACATTATTGTCATAAAGGATCTACATCTAAAAGCATTTTATAAACTTAAATCACTGTTAATTTTTAATTAATATTTTGTTACTAATTTTTAGTCATTGAATATTTATTATATACCCACCATATGACACTGTATCCTAGATACTGAAGACACTATAGTGAAGACCTCTTAAAGCTTGCAGTTTGGGGGATATGGAATGGCAAAATTATTGAGTCTTAGAAAAATTTAATTAAAAATTTTTTTCTTTTGACATACACAGAATTTTTTCCCTATAAATAGGCAGGATAGTTTTCTGATCATGATGTAGTGATTGAATTGTATTGTGGTTGATGTTTCCTTGGCACATACAAAATATTGTAGGAAACTTTTTTGAAGTATTTTGAGAAGCTGAAGTTATTTTAGTAATCTATTAAATCACATTTTAAAAATAGCCCAAGTGTTTAGAGTCATTGTAATTGTTAATTATATCCATAAGAAATTAAGCTAATGGCTTATATCTTTTTTCAGGTAAAGAGCATGGTACACCATTTATACTTTAATGATAAACTTGATGCTCCAAGGAAAAGTCGTTTTCCAGAACGTTTCATGGATGACATTGCTGCTCTTGTCAGCACGATTGCTAGTGATATAGTTTCACGATTTCAGAAGGTAATGATAACTTTTTCTTTTCACTTATCTCTCTTTTCAACCTAAGATTAAACTACCGTACTTTTATTTGTTTTTGCCTTATATTCTGTTTCCCAGGACACAGAAATGGTTGAAAGACTCAATACAAGCCTTGCATTCTTTCTCAATGATCTGTTGTCTGTTATGGACAGAGGATTTGTTTTTAGCCTAATAAAGTCCTGCTATAAACAGGTAATACATAATTAGTATTAATTAGTAATCAAATAATTTAAATACTGTGTTAGCTCTTTTCAGAGCTGGAGCTAAGAGACCTTCAAGAACACATTAATATACTGATGTTAAAAAGTAGCATAAAGTAACATTATTAGTAACGCAAAAATAAATTATATTTGTTTTATCTGGACACAAGTACTATGGGCACTATCAGTACAGCCAGCTTTCCTTGAGTTGTACTGGCCCACTCATGACTCTTTAATTTCCATTCTGGAGCACACCATTAAGTCAATAGTAATGTCAATGTAAAGCAGCCATGCAAGTATAGCATTTATACTGAATGAACAGCTAACTGAACTTTTGTATCTTGAGCAATTTTTAAAGCAATTGCATTTTGCTGTGTATTTCTCCTAATGCAACCCTGAACATTGTAGAGTTTAGAATTATGGACAGATGTTTACCCAAGTCCCAAATGTCATTCATTATCTTACCTTTACTTAACAAAAAGGAACTTTTCTACAATAGCTGATTTTGTTTTATTCCTTTTAAAGGAGATTGAAAATTATACAAATCTTCAGGTCTCATCTCAAGTTATTGAGAAGTTTGAATCCTGGTGGTAGAGATGAGGAGCACACAGTGCTTGTGAAACACTTCCTAGGGATCCACAGATTAGTTTTGAGGAACTAAGGGTGAAGAATTCTATTTGGTTGTTTAATACTTAGAATTTTGAAGATCTGTTTTATTGGATCTTTGTTTCTTTTAATAGTCAGAAAAGTTAAAACTGTGCATTGGCACTGACACACTTGCAAATGTTTGCAACACATATATGTATTAGTTTTACTTTCCCCAAAAAATGTTATGTACAGTTGCTACCAAAACTGTTTTTATCCTTTAAGCACTGACCCCCCTATATTTGCTAAACATTGGGGTAAACTCTAGGAATACTAAAGTTAGTAAGTTAGTTTATAGTATGTCTCCTCAAGTAACTTATGATGTAACTGGGAAAATAGACAAATAGATAAATATAAATACAGGTAATCACAAAATGCTTTAAAAAGAATGGATAATTTCTTTTGAAGAAGTAATATGAGGTTATCATGGTGGCATGCCTTCTCATAAAGTGCATTTTTGAGAAGTAGAAATATTAATACTTTATTGGAAGTATAAGAATATGGCTTTAGGTTAGTCAAATGAATTTATGCAGTAAACCTTAAAAGTTCCAAATTTTTAATTTTAGTCTGAACTCTGGAAAAAGCAGAATCAAACTTATTTAAACCACAAAACCCAAGATTGCCCTTGAATACTAATCTTTAATTCTTTAATCTATAATTCTGGTGTTAGTATTAGAGAAATAATATGTTCAACTGGTGTCCTCTTATTTATGCAATACTTACAAGGTGTCTTCAAAGCTTTATTCATTGCCAAATCCAAGTGTCCTGGTGTCCTTGAGGCTGGATTTTCTACGAATCATCTGCAGCCATGAGCACTATGTCACATTAAACTTACCCTGTAGCTTACTTACTCCACCTGCATCTCCATCACCTTCTGTTTCTTCTGCGACGTCTCAGGTATGCAAAGTGTATGAACATATAAATTTATAACTAATACTTATTGAGTAATAGCTGTATGATAGGCTCAGTTCTAAGTGCTTTATAAGTATTAACTGATGTAATCCTCAAAATAACTCTAGGAGGTACGTTCTGTTATTATATCCATTTTACAGATGAAAAAACAGAAACACATCACTGAGTAAAAAGTGGCAGAGCCAGGCTTTGAACCAAAGCTTTAATCTGAAGCCCAAGTTCTTAACCACTTTGTTGTACTCCTTTCACAGATTTATGTGCAGGTGAATGAATTCACCTAAATAAACTCAATTATTTAGATGTTTTCACAAATTGGGTTCTCTTGAAGCAGACACTGAGAATGAGTCTCAGATGCAAGATGTTTTTTGGTAATCAGTACCTGTGAAAGGAAGGGGGATGAAGCATAGATGAGCAGAGAAAGAAATCAAACTGCATTGCAGGCATTACAAAGCCCTGCCTAACTCTCTTTTATCCAGAAACCCCAAAGGAAACTAGATGAACATTTGTAGGTTTTAAGTGGGTAGCACTTGACTTTAACACCTAGTAGTTTTTCTAAACATGAAAATGTGTTATTTTAGCAATTAATATATATATCCCATCACATAGGTTGAGATTAAGGTATTTTGTGGTTTTAGTATCAAAGAAGCTTAGCTTGTCCTTCTTCCACTGAAACACTTTTTCTGCTGTGTCATTTCTAAGGCAATCAGGCTACTTCCTTAAGCTCTTAATGTCCAAAGTCAAAGTTGATTTTAAGCTCTTAATTTTGTTTTCAAGATATGTAATTCCTGAATAGAATTCCCTAGGGTAGATCAATCTCATATGCTTGATAGAATAAAAAGTTAAACTACACTTAGAAAGACATTTGTTTACATCTCTCTCCTTACTGAACATCCCATTTGGCCAGGAAATTCTCATAGAATTTCTTCCGTTATCTTATTGCCCACTTTCTCATCTAATCACATAATTTTCAGATTCTAATACAGAATAGAGACATCACTTTTTGGGGGAGGGTCCAGGAAAAATATTATATACTATACTTATAAGGAAGATGATATCTGGAAAGAGAAATCTGAAATCTGAGCCAAGTGTGGTGGCACACGCCTATAGTCCTAGCCACTCGGAAGGCTCAGGCAGGAGGATCACTTGAAAGAAGTTTGAGATTGCTGTGAGCTAGGCTGAGGCCATGGCACTCTAGCCTGGGCAACAGAGTAAGACTCTGTCTCACAAAAAAAAAAAAAAAAAAGGAAATCTGAAATCTGTTGTTGTTCTAAGAAATCCCGCATGGGTATTCCTGAATATGGAATATATTTTGGGGGATGCTATATTGCAGTATTAAAACTTGTTTAACTCAATAGACCACAAAATGATAGCAATTTTCCGGAGGTAGTATGTTCTCTGAAAAACAGTTTCACTGGTGTATAGAATTTCTCTGGATGACAATAGCCTTGACTATGAATATTTCTTTTATAATATGCGGTGAGTATATACTATATCACTTGGATTTAGTTGCCTTTTCTTCCTTCAGAGGATGATATTGAAGCATTAAGTGGCTTAAAGAATGAGGATAAAACATGGAAAGGTTTCGATTTGAGAAAAAGGAAATTGAAACTAATTAAAGTTTCCATTAACTATTAAGGTTATTAAGTATGAAATGTCTGATTTCCTTAAGTACTAAGTTTGACAGTTCATATCTCTCACATTTCACTTTGACACTTCTTTTTTATGTATATTGTGAAAGTACATCCTCAGTCTTTCAAATGCACATTTGGCCTTGTGATTTCCTTTCACATTTCTTTCTTTTTTTTTTTTTTTTTTTTTTGACAGAGTCTCACTCTGTTGCCTGGGCTAGAGTGAGTGCCATGGCGTCAGCCTAGCTCACAGCAACCTCAAACTCCTGGGCTCAAATGATCCTTCTGTCTCAGCCTCCCAAGTAGCTGGGACTACAGGCACAAGCCACCATGCCCGGCTAATTTTTTCTATATATTTTTAGTTGGCTAATTAATTTCTTTCTATTTTTAGTAGAGACGGGGTCTCACTCTTGCTCAGGCTGGTTTCGAACTCCTGACCTTGAGCGATCCTCCCGCCTTGGCCTCCCGGAGTGCTAGGATCACAGGCGTGAGCCACTGCGCCTGACCTCCTTTCACATTTCTTTAAGAGCAATTTTTGTGAAACTATGGAGAGTCAAAAATTCATGTTATTTTCAAATGTGAGTTCTGTCATGGAACCAGTACAGTGCAGACAGCTCAAAATACCAGCAAAGTGTTTGGGAAAGAGGTGGCTAATGAATGCACAGTATATCAGTGGTTTGAAAAGTTCCGGTCTGGTGATTTTAATCTTGAAAATGAGCCATGTGAGTGACCTGAGACCAAGGTGGATAATGATGAATTAAAAGCTGTAGTGGAAGCGAATCCATCTCAACCTACCTGTGAGTTAGCAACAAGGTTTGACGTTACTATTCCAACAATATTGGGCCATTTGAAACAACTTGGCAAGGTAAAGAAGCTGGATAGATAGGTACTACGTGAATTAAATGAGTATCTGAAGAGAAATAATCTTGAAGCTTGCCTTTGTTTTCTGTCATGACATAAAGCCTAACCATTTCTATACCATATTGTTATATGTGATGAAAAATGGCTTCTTTTTGACTATGACAAGCATTCAGCACAATGGTTGGATAAAAATTAAGTGCCAAAACACAGTCCAAAACCAAATATTCATCAAGAAAAGCTGATGGTGTCTGTTTGGTGGTCCAGCACTGGTATTATCCACTATAGCTTCATGAAACCTGGTCAGTCAATTACAGTGGATGTCTACTGCAACCAGTTGGACAAAATGATGAGGATGCTTGTGATTAAGCAGGCAAGATTGGTCAATAGAGACAGGCCAGTCCTCTTGCATGACAATGCTTGACTGCACATCGCACCAACAATACTGCTCAAACTACACAGGCTGGACTTGGAAACTCTCTGTCATTCACCATATTCACTAGACCTTGCACCAGCTACCACTACTTCCAGGGTTTGGACCACTTCTTGCAAGGAAAAATATTCAATTTTCAACAAGCTCTGGAAAACACCTTTTGTGATTTCATTGCCACTTGCTCTCCGGGCTTTTGCACTGCTGGCATAAACAAGCTACTGTTAAGATAGCAAAACTGTGCCCATAATTGAGGCACTTACTTTGATTAACTCTACTCCTTCTTGTTTGAGATATAATATACTAAACTTTTGATTCGAAATCAGACATTTCATATTTAATGACCTTATATTAATTTATTTCAGTAATAAAGTGATCAAATCAATAAAGTAATTTCATTATAGTTTTCTTTACCAAAAGTATGAGTATTACTTTTTCCAATATTAATAATAGTAATATAAAATAAACTACCATAGATAAATTTTATCTTGTTTTCAAATAATACTCACATTTTACTTGTAATGCTCTGTAGGATGTTTTTTTGCACTACTGATATGATTTTGTTCTACCTCACTCCCCAACAGAGTTCTGGATTTTCCACAAATGTACAAGACCAAAAGATTGCAAATATGTTTGAATTGTCTGTGCCTTTCCGCCAACAGCATTATTTGGCAGGACTTGTGCTAACAGAGCTAGCTGTCATTTTAGACCCTGATGCTGAAGGGTAAGTAGACCAGTTTTTGCCTTATAGAATATCAATTTGACTTTGAACAGTGGGACAGAATTATTCTACTTATGCTTCCTGAGAATCAAAAGATTACTCCTTCACTTTTTCTACTTTTTCTGTTTACTAAATTCCATATCCATATTATTTCTGCATTTCATCAATTTTAAGACTTTTTTCATATTTTGCCATCTCTGAATTTGAAATTTATCATAATGTTGGTACACTGCCACAGTTTATTTGGTAGCATTCTTTTTTTTTCTTAATAGTACTTTAAATAAATTGTACATCTTAGTAGATGGACACTTCGATTTATTGATATACAGTTGGTGCTTTTCAGTTAAGGAAAATATTCTAGTCTTTTACTTGATTCCTTGTGTGGAAAATTTATCATTTATAATTATATTACATAGCATTTTATTTTAAAATTGTCCTATAAACAAATATCCTTAGGTTTTAAAAACTTCTAAAGTTGTGTATACTTGTAGAGGATTTTTGGAAATTGATATTATGAGAAAAGAAAGGTATATTGTCGGATGATTTGAATTTATAGAAATAGCTTGATGTGTTGTGATCTGAGCTACATTCTTCTTAATAGTTATTTTCAAAAATCTGTATGACCATAACTCATTTGGGCAATAATTGCTTTTTAAATTTTTTTTCTCCTAATAGGATCATTATAAGTTTGTAATGCAGTTTGACCTCATGGAAGAGCTCCAAAGAAAGCAAAGAGTCCCTTTAAACAGTTTTTTACAAGGGTCCTCTAGTGTATTTGTTGAATAAATTAAAGAAAAGGTTTATTGAGGTTTTAGCAGTATGTCAGGGATATAGTCAATCCTCAGTAAATTGTGAAAGGCCAAATCCATGTGTTTTTTTTTTTATAATGGCAACTTCCTATGGTTGCAATATATTTTAAAGAAGTACACCCTGTGTTTTGTAGAACGATAGGGTTCTGAAGAGGTGCTTAATGGGTTTCGATGTGGGATGGGGTGATATGTATATACATACCTTGGAGTGTGGAGAGGGAAAACTAAGTGGATGAAACTCTGTGCCTCCCAGTCCTGTTTGCCACTTTCATATGTTGCCATTTGACAAATGAGTATGATATCATTTGGGGGAAAAAGATCCATTATTTGGGGAGAAAAAAAGACTCCGAAAACAAATTCTGTAATCATACTAGCTTTTTGAAATAACTGATTTATCTTAATCATTTGAATCTATATTTCCAATATTTTTACTTGTTTTATCAGGATGTTTTTGGTTGCAAGAAACAGAAAATTCTTCTTCAAACTAGCTTTATTAAAGGAAGGAAATTAGCTGTTTCATAATTGGAAGAAAGGGTTATTAGCACAGTATAATCATCAGCTCCAGTGATATCACCGTGGTTCTGGTTCTTTACATGTCTTACCTCTGCTGGAAGCATCAGCTTTATCCTAAGGCTGGTGCCTTTTAAGATTGTTGCCACGGGCAGTTAAGATTAAGTGATTTCTTATTCATGTCCATTAGGAGAAGCGGGTGAGGGGAAAACCGTCATCGCAAGCATGCAATGTGAATTTTTCCTTTGGACTGATTTGGCTTACCTGCCTATCTCATACTACCACAGTCATCGGTGCTATGTGCCATGTTGCTGAATGTATTAGATCAGTTCTACTCATATGTAATCCTTAGACTGGTGTCAGCCCATGGGCTGTTTGTTACAGAGCACAAGACAAGGAGCTTGTGCCTTGTCAATCAGCTATGTCACTAAACAGACGGTTTAGTTCATGTGAATTTTTTTGGTAGACCTTCTCAATTAAGCAGTGAATTGGTTAACATATTTGTCTCTTAGACGGTAACAAAAGTTTGCTATCTGACTGCTTTAAGCAGCAGTACTAGTCCAATTAGGATCTGCTCTTAAAAGTGGGAACGTGGTTGGCTTCTCCTGAGTCATAGGGGAGGACTGTATACCCGAACAAAATGAGTTCAATTAGTAAGGAAGACAGGGTAAATACACGTTGTGTGGTGTTCAGCAGTGTCTGATTTAAAAAATAGAGAATACTAACAGTCAGCTGTTTCTGCAGTGAGATTTCTTTTTCACGTCAAGGATCAATTCTGTTAAAATTAAGTTTATGTTTCTGTGGAACAATATAGGATTATGAAAGAATTCATCACTGCTCTTTTGCCTTTTCAAGCTAGATGTATTAGTCTCTGACACTTAGAAAGATTTTCTATAAAGTCCAGAAAATGATTCCTGGGTTCACTACCACCTTTTCTTTGTCTATTCAGTTAACAAGATACTAGAATAACTTTAAGTAGTAATGTGTACGTTAATAACCTTAGCTTTTACTCCTGCTTTTTTCTTCCTTTTCCTAATCTGTCCTGAACCTAGTCCATTAACAAATTCCATAGGTACTACCTCCAAAATATACCTCAAGTTCAGCCACTTCTTTCCATCTCTACTACTACTGCCCTAATTATGCTTCCATTTCTGCCTCCCTAAAATCCTTTTTCTACGCAGCAACTTGAGTGGTCTTTTAAAAATGAGAATCAGATTATGTCACTACCTTGCTTAAAACTCTTCAATGTGTGTGTTTTTTAAATAGCACTTACAGTAAAATTCAAACCATTAGGTCCTCAAAGCCCTGTAAGTCCAGTGCCTCAGTATTGAGTCTGGTACTAAGTGGACACTTAGTAACTATATGTTAATTCAATTTATGAATGAATGTGAGAAACTCACTTCTCATCCCTAAATTTTACTTTCTTTAGAGGTATATAGATGATACGCAGCATATATTGTCTTATAAAGATCCTTGAGAGGAATGTTTGTCTTTTTACTCCATCTGCTTGCCAAGTAATCAAGAATGATTCCTTGAGTGGCAAAATATGTTCTCTAATTGACCGATGTAATTGAGTAATGTAAACATATGGAAAGGCTTCATGCAGATGAGCGGGTAGAGTTTATATAAGTTGAAGTCTGGGTATGGTGGCTGCTGAGACGTAGGGGATACCTATTCAGGTTTGGAAATCATTAGTAGTGATATAGGAAGTCAAAGGGGAGAACTTAAAAACTATACTTTCTTTTTTTTCCCAGTCAGTGCAAGGGAAATTTTATTGAGGCCTCAGGACCGTGGGACTTGGGCAGGAGGCTGCCCAGCAGGGGAAGGAGGAGCTAGCCAAGAGGCCTTATTTGACCTTCTTCTTGGGGCACAGGTTGTTGTTGGTGTGGCCACACTTCTTGTGGCAGCTGACAGCAGGGGGATGCAGGCAGATCCTCTTGTCCTGGCTGTATTTCTGGGTGAGCTGATGGGAGGAAGGCTCAATGATGCCACCTTGCAGGCAAAACATCAAGTGCAGGTAGACTCTTTCTGGATGTTGTAGTCTTAAAGAATGCCTTTCTTTCAGCTCTTTGCCTTCATATATTTTAAAGCCTCTATGAAAGTATACTTTCTGAATAAAAATATGGAGAAGAGAAGAAAGAATCTCCATCTAGATTTCATATACAGCTATGTAAAATGTTGTATAAAATCAAGGGCTCTAGAGTAAGACTACCTGTTTTCTAATCCCAACTTTTAAAGTGAAGATGTATTTTCAAGATGGAAAAGGCATATTTGAAAAAAAGGGAAGAACTTAATGAGGGGAGATTTTGAAGCTAGTGAAGAAAGATAGGGTTTTTTGAACACATGGAGAAATTACTTTCTGTGAGAAGATACAGCTTTTTCTGAGACAAAAAGGAAAGATGATTTGGTAGGTATAAAGATGGAGATGTGTTAAAAGATATGGCCAGGGCAAATTCAGAATGGCCTTTCTTTCCTAAAAGAAGTTGGAGGTAAGGTCTTCTCTTGAGATTGATAGTTAAGGGGCTTAAGGAGAGAGAATGGGATCTGAAGCTGCTGCTGGGTACAGTGTGAAGGGCCGGTTAGAGTGGATGGATTTTTAATTAGAATGGTTTGCATAATCTAAGTGTCTTCAGTCTAAGGGGAGAGACAGAAAGTGTTGAGAGTGACCCATACTAGTGTATTAGCAAGGTTGAAATTGAGGGCAGTCAGGAGTCTAGAAAAGTTTTAAGGTCCAAATGAGATATATGAGCAAGGAAGTTCAGTTTAAATAGAGATGTCAAAGGCAACTCCAGTCTGTGGCCTATATAATCCGTTAGGTAGAGGATTCTTCTTCTAGAAAAAGGAAATAATTTATTTTTGGTAAATGTGAAAAGATCTGATTTGATAAAATTTACAGCTACTTAAAATTTACCTTTTATTGCTTCAAACGTAGCTATAAGTGGTCTTAAGTCCTTTATTATTCAAATATACTAATAAGGAGTTAATATAAAAATATTCAGATTTATTCCCAAGTGAATTTGTATAGCATTTACTTTTTTAATTCTTATTTTTTATATTTTTATATATATTATTTATGTTAAAATAAATGTTTTATAGAAATACATGCAAATATATGGCAAAGTTAAGTTAAACAAAATATTTTCAGTACCATGACTTACTGTTTGTTTTAAAGATATTAAGTAATCTCGGTGACCTTACTACTTTTTTCTTCTTTGTCTTCTTTTTAAATAGACTGTTTGGATTGCATAAGAAAGTCATCAATATGGTACACAATTTACTATCCAGTCATGACTCAGACCCACGGTACTCTGACCCTCAGATAAAGGCGCGGGTGGCCATGTTGTATCTACCTCTGATTGGTATTATTATGGAAACTGTACCTCAGCTGCATGATTTTACAGGTACTTAGTATAATTAGGACAAATTTTAAAGGCAAAGCTCGATGTTTAAAACTGTTAGAAACTATCTCAAGGATAAAGATCTTATTTTAGGAAAATAAGCAAATGTACATTGATAAAATTAAACTATAAATATTTAACCATATTGCTGAAAAACTTTTGACTATGTGAGAGAATTCAGTACAAGATTCCTGTAAGTAGTTCTTAGGATGAATTTAAAAATAATGACTTCATGGCATTCTATAACTCCCTTTTAGGAAATAGGTTTGTTTGTGTGAATATGTACCATGCATGTGAAGAAAAAAATACAAGAAAACTTGACAGCTGTCTACCGCCCTCTGTTTCAGCTTTATTCATATATATAATTGAAATTAATATTCATCTGAGTATCAAGAATTATGTTTATTGCCAACACTGGCTTAACAAATTGAAGTTATGTTGCTTCTTCAAAACTAGAACTCCCAAAGTTTTATTGATCTTACTTTTCATATTTAGAATTTACTTAAATTGGAATTCACTCAAATTTAGAATTTAAATAAATATAGAATTTAGGTTGCAACAATATGTCTTTAGGGCAAACGAAGGAATTTAAGTTAGCAATTAGCTTAGTAAAGCACTTCCAGTTCAGTAAAACAAAAACATTTCCTGAGTACCTAATAGTATTAAGAACTTTGACAAATGCTGATGCTACAAAGATAACCAACTTTTTGAGTTGAGTATAGTCTTTCCAGTATTTTGATTAGTAAAATGGATTTCCTTACCTGAAGGCAGAAATGTTTATATTATTATATCTTTTATTAGCAAGTTAAAATTCTCTAAAACTGTAAATTATTACCATAAGAATGAGTCGTTGTTTAAAATATTTAAAATATTATCTAGAAGAAGTAAATCTAATGATAAATATTACATGTTAACAGGTTTTTCTTTTAAAGAATAATAGAAAATAGGAAAAGGAACTACATGTTCAATAACTGTTAGTTGAGCTAAACGGTGTTTGGGAGGTTTGAGCAGTTTTGGGGTGTTATTTTTCTCTAGAAACTCACAATCAACGAGGAAGACCAATTTGTATAGCGACGGATGATTTTGAAAGTGACAATGGAAATATGATAAGCCAGACCGTTGCAATGGCAATTGCAGGAACATCAGTTCCTCAACTAACAAGACCTGGCAGTTTCCTCCTCACATCTACGGTAAAAACAGTCCTCCTACAGAAATTTTTTCTGGAAAGACAAATATTTACAAGGATGTGCCCTTGAATGACAGATTATTGTATTAGCTGATGCAAAAGTACTGTTAGTACTCTTATCTATTTTATGAAAATGCTAAAGTTCCCAAAATATTACCTATCTTGTACCAAGCTGTTTCAAAAACTATTATCTCAGGGTTAATGGCATAAAGCCCTATTTTCTATCATTCAGAAATTTGAAAATTGCCTCACTATATAAAACTCATTTTCCTTATTTTTTAAATCCATTTTATTTTTTGTCAGCCCTAAGAAATACTCTTGGTTATTTAGCAGTTGAGAATTTTTTTATCTGTGAAGAAATCTTTTCGTGTTTTCAAAAAGTCAATATTTCCTATGCCCCTGTACTATTCCTCCCTTAAAGAGGGAAGGATATAGAGGCAGGGAGGAACCAAACTGCCAACAGAGTAAGATCAAGTTCTAAGAGTTCTAAATGACATTCTTTCAGAAAAATGCAATAATTATTTATGGAAGCTGCCCCACTTGACAACTTACTTATTAATAAATTCTTGTATTTTAAATGTATAGTTTAATGGTTTTTAGTATATTTACAGAGATGTGCAGTCATCATGACAAGCTAATTTTAGAACATTTCTATCACCCTGAAAAGAATCCTTATGCCTATCCCAGTAGTAGATAGTGACTAAACTAATTTCTATCTGTATAGATTTACCTATTCTGGACATTTCATATAAATGGAATTATACGCTATGTGATCTTTTGTATGTGGCTTATTTCACCAAGCATGATGTTTTTGAGGTTCGTCCATGTAGCACGTGTAAATACTTATTTCCTTTTTTATTACCAAGTAGTATTTCATTGTGTTGGTATGCCAGATTTGTTTATCCATTTATCCGTTGATGAACGGTTGGATCATTTCTACTTTTTTTTTTACTTCAGCATATTATGGGGGTACAAATGTTTAGGTTACGTATATTGCCTTTGCCCTGCCCGAATCAGACCTGTAAGCGTGTCCATCTCCCCAGACGGTGCGCACCACACCCATTAGGTGTGAATATACCCATTCCCTCGTCCCCCTCACCACCTGCCCAACACCCAATGAATGTTACTACTGTATGTGCACATAAGTGTTGATCAGTTAATACCAATTTGATGGTGAGAACATGTGGTGCTTGTTTTTCCATTCTTGTGGTACTTCACTTAGTAGAATGGGCTCCAGCTCTATCCAGGATAATACAAGAGGTGCTAGATCACCATTGTTTTTTTGTGGCTGTTTTCCAAAATGGTTGTACCAATTCACACTCCCACCAGCAATGAGTAAGTATTTGTTGATCCATGTTCTTGCCAACACTTGGTATTATGTGCATTTTGGAGCTTACTTATAGGAAGTGGTGAGATGGAAAGTTGAAGTGGTAGTTTTGGAGAGGGATCATTAAAATGGAGATTTGGGGAGTGCATGCCATAATGGTAATAAAAGACCTAGGGTTTGACTGCAAGGGTAAGTGTGATAATTAAAAGAGTTGGTTAAGGAACAAAGAATAATACAGAATATCTAGAGAGTCAAATACATGAACATTGATGGGCACACATGGGCACAGAGAAAAGTAAAGGTCATTGGAAGTCAAGAAGGAGGTAGAGGGAAGGAGAGGAGAGGTCAAAACCTGCTTAATAGGTGGGCATACTAATAGCCCTGACTTAAGCATTATAAAAGCTATCCATGTAACAAAAACCTTTGTACCCCCTTAATATTTTGAAATTTTTTAAAAAAGAATCAAATACATGGACATTGAAATAACTAAGGACTATGACAGAAAGTACTGTAAGTAAGTTAGGTGCTAAAAGCAATAAGATATAAGGGCTAGTCATCTGGGGATTAGTATATGACTGCAATGATAAAGGTTAGCAGATAGTATAGTTTCATAAAATGAGATTCAAGCTGTATATTCCTGTAGAAGAGAAAGAAAATATTCGGCAGGGAGCCTTGAGGAGCAAGGAGATTTCTCCTGTCCTACCTTCAGTCCTCCAGGGCAAGATGAAAGGAATGTTCAACGAAGTTGGTGAACATATATATATAAAGCAGTTTTGTTGATGACTGACAATGTGTTCCAGAGGTCATAGTGGAAGAATTTCAGGTGGTAAGTGAGGTCAGAAAAGAGAATATGAAGAACTATACATATGTTGATCATAGTCTAAGGTGTGAATTAAGGCTTCTGAAGGCAGGGCTTAGTAAGGTGATAGATACAAACTGTGATAAAGAACTTAGTAAGATAAATCCTTATGGTCTTAAGGCAGGTAGTACTGGTGAAATTGTGGCTATGGTAATGTAGAGGGAGCAGTATGAATCTTGCCTCGAAAATACAGAACTCTGGGGTCTCTTCCTCACTCCTGGTAATGATGTTATGAAAGAATTCTTTATTTTCTAGAGAATATAAAGAATTTTTCAACCAGAAAATTAAGAACTAACAACCAAAGGTATTAATTTTAGGTGATTAATTAAATATGGTGTACCTTTGCAATTTATTTATTTGAATGGACACACATTTTCAATTTTAATGTGGGCAAATGTGACCATCTTTTTTGTGGCTTACGATTTCTGCTTTTTATGTCTTATTTAAGATATCCTATCCTACCCTCAAGATTATAAACATACTCTCTTATATTTTCTTTTAAAAATTTTAAACTTTTGCCTTTTGCATTTAAATTTTTTGTCTAGAATTTATTGTTTCATATACCATCATTTATTAAACAGTCCATCCTTTCACCACTGATCCACAGTGCCAGCTCTGTCACAGATCAGATTTGCAGATATGCACAGGACATTTTTATGCTCTCTATACCATTAGACTATTTGTCCATATGCCTAAATCAAACTGTCATAATTATTCTAACTTTTTAATATATGTTGATATCTGGTAGAACAAATTTGTCTCCCTATCCTTCACCATCCCTCTTGGTTCTTCTTCAAGAATATCTTGGCTATTCTTGGCCCTTTACTTTTCCCCCATTAAATTTTAAAAATCAGTTTGTCAAACTTGTAGGAAAGCCTGACTGGGATTTTGATTAGAAATCAAGTGCAATGATCCGATAGAACAATTTGTATAAAAAGTAACATCTTAACATCACTCAGTCTTTTTCGTGTTTTACTTTCTTCAAAATGTTTCCCACTGTGTTATTGGCAATTTATTTGGGAATATAAGAGAAGTCAAGATATGCCTGTTTGTCAATTTGAGAATAACTTTTCGATTGTATTTCTAAAAAATAGCTACTTGAAAATTGAGTTAGTGCTATATATTTATGCATGTCTGAAAGTTCAGCTACAAAAAGTGCCTGCTTCTAAAATAAAGCGGATTGAAAATTAAAAATAGCATTTCAAAGTTATATGCTATAAGTAAAAATAGCTTTTTATTTCTACATGACCTATGACTTTTCTCTTTTATGTCAGTGGTCCTTGATCAGAAACAATAGTTGTCTAAGCCTGATAAACATTATATTGTTATTGTTTTCTATTCTTACCCCACTCTTATTTACTGAGTCAGTTACTTTTTCCCATTATTTCCATAATGTTTAATATTCTATGGTAGATATCTTTTAGTTTTTAATTATGGGTTTTTCCATTTAGGTTTTCTATTAACATTTATTTATGGCCAGGCACGGCGGCTCACGCCTGTAATCCTAGCACTCTGGGAGGCCTCGGCGGGCGTGTCGCTCAAGGTCAGGAGTTCGAGACCAGTGTGAGCAAGAGTGAGACCCTGTCTCTCCTAAAAATAGAAAGAAACTAATTTGCCAACTAAAAATATATGTAGAAAAAAAATTAGCTGGGCATGGTGGCGCATGCCTGTAGTCCCAGCTACTCGGGAGGCTGAGGCAGAAGGATTGGTTGAGCCCAGGAGTTTGAGGTTGCTATGAGCTAGGCTGATGCCACGGCACTCTAGCCCAGGCAACATAGTGAGATTTTGTCTCAAAAAAAAAAAATTAAAAAATTAAAAAATTAAAAAAAACGTTTATTTATTCTCTTTTGGCAACTCTGCCATAGATGAAAACAAACTTCTGTTGCCAGGAAAGGTTCGTTAGACTTCAGGCTCTTAGTAAGGTTCTGTATAACTGTTTTATACAAGTATTATGTAAATCATTTTAAATATGTTATTTTTTAAGCAATTTTTGTTTTGTTTTTAGAAGAAAACAGTTGATAAAAATGGTCATTTGTCATTCTATAAAAAAGACATCTGCACTCGATGTTTATAGCAGCACAATTCATAATTGCAAAGGTGTGGAAACAGCCCAGGTGCCCATCAATACATGAGTGGATTGATAAAATGTGGTATATGTATACCATGGAGTACTATTCAGCTATAAGAAACAACGGTGATACAACACCTCTTGTATTTTACTGGATAGAGCTAGAATGCATTCTACTAAGTGAAGTATCCCAAGAATGGAAAAATAAGCACCTATACCATATTTACTCACCAGCAAATTGGTTTCACTGAGCAACACCTGAGTGGACATATAGGAGTAACATTTATCGGGCGTCGGAAGATGGGAGGGGGGAGGAGGGGATGAGTATATACGTACATAATGAGTGCGATGTGCACCTCCTGGGGGATGGACACGCTTGAAGCTCTGACTCCAGGGGGAGGGGAACAGAGAGGGGAGAAAGGCAACACATGTAACCTAAATATTTGTACCCCCATAATATGCTGAAATAAAAAAAATTAAAAGAAACAAAAAGAAATGGTCATTTGTCAATCTCTCTCATTCTACTCTTTATTTTCAGAGTGGCAGGCAGCACACTACCTTTTCTGCAGAATCAAGTCGGAGCCTATTGATCTGTCTACTTTGGGTTCTCAAAAATGCAGATGAAACAGTTCTGCAAAAGTGGTTTACAGATCTCTCAGTCCTGCAGCTAAACCGGCTATTAGATCTGCTTTATCTCTGTGTATCTTGCTTCGAGTACAAAGTAAGTGGTTTTTATATCATTGCAAAGAATAAGAAAGAAAATGTGGAAAAGGAAGAAGAAAATGTCCTCAATACCTCTTCTTTCTTAATGTTTAAATTTTAGGGGAAAAAAGTGTTTGAAAGAATGAATAGTCTGACCTTTAAGAAATCAAAAGACATGAGAGCAAAACTTGAAGAAGCTATTCTTGGGAGCATAGGTGCTAGGCAAGAAATGGTGCGCCGAAGCCGAGGACAGCTTGGTACGTACACAATAACTTCTCCTTCTGGTGAGGATTTTTTCAATTTCCTTAAATCATGGATTGTAATGATCATTGTTGCTGGTCTTCAATGACAATCTTATACTTTTTAAAAAGTATTTTAACTATAATTGTGTATTAACTTGAATAATCATTTCTCTGCAGGAATGCAAGCTAGAATTCTGATTTAAGAGGGGTGACTATCCTTCCCAGTTTGCTTTAGATAGTCTCAGTTTATGCCTGGTACCCTTGTGTGATTACTAATAGCATCTGTTCCCCCTTTTTAAATAGACTTCAGGGCTGGGCCTGGTGGCTTATGCCTGTAGTCCCAGCTACTTGGGAGGTGGAGGCAGGAGGATCACTTGAGCCCAGGAGTCTGAGGTTACAGTGAGCTATGATCATGCCACTGCACTGCACCCTGGGGAAAGTACAAGACCCTGTCCCTAAAAAAATGTTTTTAATAAAAAGAAATTAATTAATTGATTAAATAGACTATTTTTTTTAGAGCAGTTTTAGGTTGATAGCAATGTTGAGCAAAGGGCACAGAGATTTCCCATATACCCCTTGTCCCCACACATGCATGGTCCCCCTGTTATCAACATCCCCCACAAGAACTACACATTTGTTATATAATTGGCGAACCTACATTAACATAAGAATCCATAGTTTACATTAGGGTTCATTCTATGTAGCATCTCTTTTTACTCTCAAAACGTCTAGTTTGCATGATGACTAAATATAACCTGTATAGAAAGTAAAAATATTGCTCATCAAATGCAAATAGTCAGGGGAAGAAAACAGTTTGGTAGCATTTGAGGCCTGTTTTCTAATCCCAGGTCTGCTACCCATTAGCCATATAACTCTGGCCTAGTCACTTAATCTCCCCACCTTCCTTTTCCTCATCTACTTGTGATTGTTTTGAGAATTTAGAAGGTAGTGTAACTAACTTATCTTACCATCTTTATAATGACCATGTATGCATGAACAGTTTGTGAATGCTAAAGTGATATACAAATAATATTGTTGCTAAGAGTTCCCTAAAGCCAGGAACGTGGCTTAGTCATCTGTGTACGTGACACATGCTAATAGCGCAATATATATTTGTTGACTTAAAATGTGAATGTATATGTAAATGAATTTATTATTTATTTATTTATGAGAAAGAGTATCACTCTTTTGCCTGGGCTGGAATGCCATGGCGTCAGCCTAGCTCACAGCAACCTCAAACTCCTGGGCTCAAGCCATCCTTCTGCCTCAGCCCCCCGAGTAACTGGGATTACAGGCATGAGCCACCATGCCTGGCTAATTTTTTCTATATATTTTTAGTTGGCCAATTAATTTCTTTCTATTTTTTTAGTAGAGACAGGGTCTCACTCTTCCTCAGGCTGGTTTCAAACTCCTGACCTTGAGTGATCCTTCCGCCTCAGCCTCCCAGAGTGCTAGGATTACAGGGGTGAGCCACCATGCCCAGCCGTAAATGAATTTTTAAATTACTGTTTTCTGACAGGCCATAGTAATCGTCTGTTTAAGGATGTGTGTGTGTGTGTGTGTGTGTGTGTGTGTGTGTGTGTGTGTGTGTGTGTATAAAATGTAGTGGTTTTTTTTGGAGACAAAGTCTCACTCTGTTGCCCAGGCTAGAGTGTATTGGCATCATCATAGCTCACTGCAACCTCAAACTCCTGGGCTCAGGCAATCCCCCTGCCTCAGTAGTCCCAAAAAGCTGGGACTAAGGCACGTGCCACCATACCCAGCTAATGTTTCTATTCTCTGTCTCACTATGTATGTTGCTCAAGCTGGTCTCAAACTGCTGGCCTCAGGTGATCCTCCCACCTCAGCCTCCCAGAGTGCTAGGATTACAGGCATGAGCCACCATGCCCAGCCTATAAAATATACTTAAAATATATTTTGTTCGTAATGTGTAGTTGGAATTTAACAATGAGTAAGACACAGTCTTTTCCTTTAAAGGAATTAATAGAGCACCATTTTTTCACTTTAGTTATATATAGATTACAATGTGCCTTTGGGTTTTCTTTTTTTTCTTTTTTTGAGACAGAGTCTCACTCTGTTGCCCAGGCTAGAGTGCCGTGGCATCAGCCTAGCTCACAGCAACCTCAAACTCCTGGGCTCAAGCGATCCTTCTGTCTCAGCCTCCCGAGTAGCTGGGACTACAGGCATGCGCCACCATGCCCGGCTAATTTTTTCTATATATATTTAGTTAGCCAATTAATTTCTTTCTATTATTAGTAGAGACAGGGTCTTGCTCTTGCTCAGGCTGGTTTCGAACTCGTGACCTTGAGCAATCCACCCGCCTCGGCCTCCCAGAGTGCTAGGATTATAGGCGTGAGCCACCAGGCCCGGCCTGGGTTTTCTTTTAACTCATTTATTATGTATAACCCTCTAAAATAAACTATGAAAATCAACTTTTACCTAGGTCATTTAATTAATACCAAAACCTAATGAATAATTATACTCATCTTTTAGACTAAAAAAGTAAAATTCAAAGAAGTAAGTAACTTGCCTAAGATCATAAACTAAGTAGAGAAGGGAATTGTTAATATATATTTGTAATATTTTTCAACCTGTGGCCTCAGGACAACTGCCTTTGTTTGAGTATAGGAATTGAAGTTCTTCTTTTCTTAGAAAAATCAAGCCTTTTCAAATCTTATGTTTGTACATTTAAACTAGGTTACCTAATAATAGACATTCTTAACTAAGGAGGTGAGAGACAAATTCATGGGGGAAAAAGTGAATGATAGAAATGTAAATAGATATTTATTTTGCTAAATATCTTAGTGTAGGCATATCTTTTTTGTTTTATTTCACAAAATTTCTTAAATACAGAGATTTCAAAACAAGAGGGAAAGAGAAAAGGAAGGGAAAGAGAAGAAATGCAGACATGTTCTTTTTTGTGCAGCAAATGATATTTGTTTCTCAGTATTTCTTTGTTTTGTTTTTTTTTTTTTTTTGAGACAGAGTCTCACTCTGTTGCCCGGGCTGTAGAGTGCCATGGCGTCAGCCTAGCTCACAGCAGCCTCAAACTCCTAGGCTTAAGCAATCCTTCTGCCTCAGCCTCCCAAGTAGCTGGGACTACAGGCATGCACCACCATGCCTGGCTAATTTTTTACATATATTTTTAGTTGGCCAATTAATTTCTTTCTATTTATAGTAGAGATGGGGTCTCGCTC
>CAUYRT010052467.1:0-26422 GCA_963574885.1 Lepilemur ruficaudatus | reverse complement strand
CTACTAAAAAAATAGAAAGAAATTGGCTGGACAACTAAAAATATATAGAAAAAATTAGCCGGGCATGGTGGTGCATGCCTGTAGTCCCAGCTACTCGGGAGGCTGAGGCAGAAGGATTGCTTGAGCCCAGGAGTTTGAGGTTGCTGTAAGCTAGGCTGACGCCACGGCACTCTAACCTGGGCAGAGTGAGACTCTGTCTCAAAAAAAAAAAAAGGAAAAAGAAAAAGAAAACAGCCTTTACTGAGCTCCTAGATGGCAAGCAATTTGCTCTCGTTACCTCACATGGCTCTTAAACCAGTCCCACGTGGTTAGTGTTTGCCTGTTATAGATGAGCTACGCAGAGCTCAGAGAGGCTAGCTAAGGCCTCACCCAAAGCCACACGTCGGGGTGGGGACAGGACCCGGCGCCTTCTCTCTGAATGGACACCTGTGATCTTCCGGCACCGGCTTTCAAGAGGACACTTTCTCTGTGTGGTTTGTAAAGTGTGTGCCTGTGTATTTGCACATTTAAAAACCACACTGGAATGAAAGGATTTCAATAACTGTAAAGAAATACATTATTTTTGTTGTTTTCCAGTGAATAAAATTGGCCTGGATACAGAAGGAGAAAACTGTGGAAATGCAGAAAAGCTTGCAGAATATATTTGTTCCAGTAAGTAGAAAAAGACCACCCTAAATGAAGCCCATTTATTTTTTGCTTATTGATCTCACAACAACTACCCAGGGAAAAGAATATTTCCTTAGAGCATTCTTGGTGGAGAGACTGATTGGTGAGCAGCATATAGCACACTCAGGACCGTAACCTATCAGTGTGTGTGTGTGTTGCTTGTTTGAGGCATAGCCCGCCTCCTTCTACCCCCTATACTAAAGAACTTGAGATAACTTGAATGTAACACAAAACAAAACATTTGGAGAGAAAACCAGAGGAGAGCCCGCCTGAGGGATTCTACAGGGGGCAGAGGCAGGAAGTGCTGCTGGTTACTCTCCCCTTCTGCATGTTGTCTTTTCCCCTCTTCTCAGGAGCTGCTTCCTTCTCTGAATTCCTTCCCCCAAAACTTGCTCCCTGGTAAAGAGCTGACTCACCAGATAAGCTCATCATTGGGCTACACGTGGACTCAGACTTAAAACAGCTCTGGTCCTAGGGATGTTTGCATTTAAATGGGGACTAAGTCTTTATGGAATTTTAGGCTTCGGAAGAAGAACATATGGGCAAAGATTTTTGGAGCAGAGATTTTGCAGAGAGGGCTGGGAAAGCCAGCTGGGCACATGCAGGGCAGTCCCACCTAGTCTACGGTGCATCTCCCGTCTTCCCTCTTCCCTGTGTGTTCAGTCCAGCTGCAGGCACAGGCTCTTGCACTCTTGTCATGTGACCCTTCCCTGCCACAGGTGTAATGTCATACATCAGAGAATGAAGCAGAATCATCTTGCGTGATATAATATTACTGAAGAGATAATCGAGGCCTTGCTGGAGACCAGGGGCTGGCCAGCTTCATCTGTTAAGGTCTAGATATTGTAGGCTTTGCAGGCAAGTGGTCTGTCAGAACTACTAAGCTCTGCAGTGGTAGCATGAGAGCAGCCATAGACTATGCAAACAGCGGGCTCAGCTCTGGCCCAGGGCTGTAACATGCCAGTTCCTTTCTAGAAGTGCGTGGGTGTCTGCTGAGCTGGGAGGCAGGGACCAGATAGACTGCTGTCCACTGAGGTTTTCCTCTAAGGTGGTCCCGGGAGAAGGGCGTATTCCTTGCCCCCTGGGTAGCGATATCAGGGTGGGTAGGGAGAGACAACACATTAAATGACTCTTTTTATGGCTTCTGAAACAGTGGTGGGTGGTTTTGTTTTTAGGCAAAACAAAATATGTGTGTTAAAAAATATTCCTTCTTAGGGTGGTGCTGACCTTTCTTGATCTGTAAACTTGTGCACTAAAGTCTTACGAGGTCTTCCTGCCATAAGCCATCGCTGTTGCCCCAGGGTTCTCTAGCTTGTGTTTTTCTGTGCAGCCCTGGAAGCCTGTCCTAGGGAAGGTCCTCTGCATCTCCCCCTGCACTGCGGCCTGTGGGTCCCTGGAGCTCAGTTAGGCCATAGCAGAGGAGTCTGCAGACGGGGCTGGCAGGCAGTCACATGCGCTACAGGACTCGGTGCGTCCTTCCCAAGCTCCCCAGTTCTTATTTTTTCCCCAATTTTCTTTTAAAAATAATTTCATTTTACCTTTCCTGGGTCACTATGTACTGTGTTAACATTGAAAACCAGCGCATGCTCAGGGCTCTGTGTGCCCCAGGTCCTTAGGCGCTTGGCCTGCATCATCTCATTTCACCTTCGCCGCCACCCTGTGAAGCCAGAGTCATCTCTACTGCAAGCTGTGCTGTCCAGTACAGTAGCCACTGGCCACATACGGCTACTCACATTTAAATTTAATTAAAATTAAATAAAATTGAAAATCCAGTTTCCAGTTACACTGGGCACATTTCACAGGCCTGGTTGTCACTTGTGGCTAATGGTACCACATTGGACAGCGCACAACATTCCCATCCTTGCCTAAAGTTCTTTCTGACTGTGCTGTGAGAGAGGCTCTGGGGAACCAAGTGACAGGTCACAGCTGTGGAGCAGCAGGTTGGAGTTCAGACTTGGCACTGCAAGGCTACTGCCCTTCCCTTGGCCCTCACGGTCGCGAACCTGCCCTCAGGGAGCTGCTGGCCACGCGCCTCCTTCCACTCAGACTGGGCTCCCACGGAGTGGGGGGTATGTGTGCCTGACTCTGGTGGGCAGAGGCCCGAGAGGCCTCTGGCTTTGAAGAGCTACATGGGCCTTTTCTGCTCACTCAAAGGAATAAGCTGTAGTCCCAGAGTGGATTTGCCATTCGGAAATCCCAAGCCCGTGCTCTCCTGAGCTCAGTGGATATGTGTCCACTGGCTTAGACAGGCCTTTGGGGCACTTAATGCATTCTTTGACACCCTCTTGTCCCACGCCCATGTTCCCTCCATGTCGCAGGAGAATGTGGTTTAGGAGACATTTGCCCAGGAACACCTGTGTGCCAGGCCCTGGCAGGGCATGGGGGCTGGAGAGGGCCCAGCTCCATTCCTGCCTGCTGCGAGGTCCCAGCTTAGCTAGGGGTGGGGACATCGACATCAGTGACCATTATGAGGCAGGTGCATTAAGTGACAAGAAGAGGTATAAACAGCTTGTGTATGGTAGGCCAACTAAAGGGATCTGTTTCAACCTGCAGAACGCTTCTGACATCAGATGTGTGAGGTTTTCCTCACACCAGCGCTCCAGATCCCAGCTGGGTATCCTACAACTTAATTGAATTCTGCCACTACTCAGAGTTAGCGCAGACCCACGGTTTAAGGGCCCAGTCTTACAAAACTGCCCCCCACTTCAGATGCACGTGTTGTGTGCCCAGGGTACCCACACTCTATCCAACTTGGCTATAAATTGGGGGTTCCCAGGGCCCCCTCCTCAGGTTCAATCATTTGCCAGAATGGCTCACACAACTCAGGGAAGCACTTTACTTACGTTACTGGTTTACTATAAAGGATATAAGGGTGCAGATGAACAGGAAGATGAAGACGTACCTGGGGTGAGTCCACAAGGGTCCTGGGCACAGGAGCCTCTGTCGCTATGGAGTTGGGATGCGCCACCCTCCTGGCATATGGATGTGTTCACAAACCCAGAAGCTCTCCAAATTCGTAGCGTACGCTCCATTATGTAGGCAGCTGATTAAATCCTTGACCACTGGTGATTAGCTCAATCTTCAGCCCCTCCCTTTCCCCAGAGGTCAGGGAGTGGGGCTGAAAGTCGCAACCCTCTAATCACATGGTTGGTTCCACTGGCTGCCAGCCCCGTCCTGCAGCTATCTAGGGCCACCATCAGTCACTTCATTAGCATAAATGGTTAAAGGAGTTTATTGTGAATAACCAAACATGCTCCTCTTACCCCATCAGGAAATTCCAAGGGTTTTAGAAGCTCTGGGTCAGGTACAGGGATGAAGACCAAATACTTATTCCTTACTGTATCACAGTGTCACGGGTGGGCGTGGGGGTGTCCCAAAGAAGATAAACTGCAGGAAAGTTTATATAAAAGGATCACACCCGTGGCATACTGACCACAGAGGGGCTGTATCTAAGAGGAGCCTCCAGGAAGGACAGGGCCTCCTCAAGCGGCAGCCGGGGCCAATCCCTCCCAGTCGGAGGGAGTCCCTGAGCAGAGAAGGTGGAAGTGCAGGCTGCAGGGGCTGTGCTGGGAGCAGCCAGTCACCAGGAGCCCCGGGCGCTGCAGCCTTACGAAGCTCCTGCGTGTCTAGACACAGGCTGGAGTGGTTGTCCCAGGCCTGAGGCAGGACCCCTTGGCTGCCTGCTCCCTCTCTGGCACCAGCCAGGCCATCACTAGCTTTGGCCAGGATTGGGCCCAAAAGAGAGTCACTAGGTTAGGACCCAGTCCTACTGTTTTTGGGACTTTGTGGGCGTGTCTCAGAACTTATCACTTAAGTAAAAAGACCATTTTTTAAAACTTACGTCACACCCGAGAGAACAGAGTGGGGCCTGGATGTCGTGCTTGGGCCTGCCTTGAAGGGGGCTGCCTTCCCGCAGCCCGCCCCGCCCAGGGCTGGCCCCAGGGGCTCTGCGGGGATTGCAGAAACCAGCGAGAACCTCACTCGTTGGGTGCTGTGAGGAGGTAGAGGGCCTGCCTTGTGCCCAGCATACACCGGCATTTCGTGTACATTGTCTCCTTGTCTAACGTGTTGTCACTCTGAGCCATGACTGGGCATGACTATCAGACCTGCTGTCACTGATGAAGAAACTGAGGTCAGAGAGGGCACGACTTGTCCAAAGGAACAGAGCTAATAGGCGCTAGGCTGGGTCTCAAGCCCAGGACTGGCTGACTCCAAAGCTCTTCCTAGTTCCCTTTGTCTACGTGCTTCTGGAAATTACTTAGTCCAAAATATGTTCAATTCTTTTCCATCAGGTGAAGAAGTCAGAGGAATCTTTTGAAGTGAAGAAAGTAGGTTCTAAGACTTTGATTTGCAGATTTGGACATGTCCTTGTGCTGATGAGTCCCTGTGGTGCTGTCTGGGGTTTAGTTGTGTCTTTGGTGACAACCAAGGCTGGGGGGAAGGCCCCGGAGGGCAGCCACTGCCCGGCCAGCCTGAGCCCGGTGGAAAGGGGGCTGCTGGGACCCCTGACCTCACTCATCTCCAGGGGCACACGGAGCCTCCCACAGATGCCTTGGTCTGCGCTGCTGGGGGCTGGCCGATCGCAGACCCCCTCTCTCTAACTGGGCTACACAGAAAGAGGCCCCACTGCTAAGTCTTCTTCAGAGTATCTTATAAGCCAGAACTGTGAGACATTTTCAAGCCAAAAACATGGTTCGGGAGACTGTAATTTGGGGTTAAAAGTGTTTGCTGCTGTTTGCTGCTAGTAAAGACTGCTGGCACCTTTCTTCTGTGGCCACCTGTGCTGCCGGAGGTGAGGATGCATCTGAGGGCAGAAGTGCTTCAGCCTGGCACCTTGGGACAGGGTCCTAGTGTCCTTGGAGGCAGACCAAAGACCATTTGAGAACAGCTAAACAGCCCCTTCAGCAAAAGCCTGATGGCCGCCTTGTTTCTTCCTGTGGAACGTTCCAGACTATGGATTACTGAGGGCCATTTTCTTTAGCATCAGCCTAGACGTGGCAGTGACCCACTTTTGTGCAGCCAGGTGTTGAAACACAGCTGCCGGGAAGCCGTGGGCAGCTGCTCCAGCTGTCCAAGGAGGGTGAGCCCTGGAGGGGCAGCTCGTGGCACGGCCCAGCCCCCGGCGTCCTTTTCCGGGTCAGTGCGCAGGTTCACTCCAGGGACTGCTGCTGCGGGGTGCAGATGGTCCATCACTACTCGGCTCCAGGCTTTTTGTTTCTAATGTTTCTCGGGGGTCATGGTTACAGCGTTAAACAGTACCAAGCCCTTTCTTTTATAAATGTAGCAATAAACGTAAATGGTAGATCTTGACATTCCTCATGGTATTAAGTGCCAGGATTTACACAGAATGATTTTTGGTTCTATGGGTGGGTGACAATTAGTTCCTTAATGGAACAGGTGGCTTCCCCGTTTCCTGGGCAGAAGTTGAGCTGTACCCGCAGTTGATGCATTTGTTCTGGAAGGAGACAGAAGGGAACGTCTGAGTCATTGCTCATTAGCAGGCCCAGAGCCATCAGGCTGGTGTCCTTGCTTTGCAGGCACAAGGCAGAAGGGATCAGTGTCACTTCTGAGCTATCACACTAGTGTTTCAATTGACTGACTCAAGGCTTGGTTGGGTAGATACTAACATTTTCTGCCCTTTTCTGGAAGAATACCGGTCTACATTCTTTGCAAAGCCTTTGTTATTTCCTCTAATTTATTACTGGCATATCTATGTGTCCTAAAAAATCTTCCATTTGCAATTAGAATATCCAAATAAAAATCCATGTTGACTGCTAATGAGGACCTTCACCTTGGTTTTACCAAGGCATTAATTTTTCTCCCCCAGTAAACTTTGAAGCCTGATTTTAAAAGCTAAAAATCTACTTCCAATGCTTGTAGTAAACAGGCAGATGCATTGTGATTGCTTATTTATTTTATTACTATTTAACACTTAGTAACCTTCTGACAGGCATTATTGTAAGCGCTTAAATCAGTTAACCCATTTATTCTGATAACTCATTGTTCTGACAGCGTCTCCTTTCCCAGGACATCTCCTTTAATGGAAAAGTGATTACTTGTTAAATGGTAAAGGGTAGAAGACAATATACCTTTTAAAAAGAGAAAGAGTCCAAGGCAGACAGGTTGTACTACAGTTTATTTGAAATGTCCTCCTGGACTTGGAAAGTTCCTGCAGCCGGCAGACTTGCTGGGCCCTTCTTCCATCAGCCCCCTTATCCGAATCATCTGCAGTTAAGGCTCACTGACTACAGCACTGATTCTCACAGTCCTGAGAGGGGGACAGACGTGCACATATCCTTAAGTAAAATGACATTGTATCTTAATTACCTAGAGTGACATTTATGAGCCCCCTCCTCAGCTGCATAATACTCTCCTAGGGAATTCCTGGCCTTTTTCCTGTTAAAGGATGGAAAGCAGAGCCTTGGATCCCCACAATTCACCATTTGTGTTGCTTTAACAGTTGCATTTGGCTATTTGGGTTGAAAGTCAGTTAGCTTTAACTACTGTGTTGACCTGTTTGGGTTGAAGATAAATCCATAAGCATTAAGCTTACCCCCAGAAGGAATGGATTATTTGTCTTTGATCTCTTGAAGAGGGTTAGCACTCAGAAATATCGTTGCAGATCTCCCCTCAGCAGCAAAGGAGGATTCAGTCAGGACATTTTCAAGTTTTCCTCCTTTGTGCTGATAAGCACTGCCTTTCCCGTGGTGTCTGCTGAGCCCATCGGGCATCTGTGGGCCCTGAGCCTGCACGGCCAGGTTCCCTGCTAGGCACAGGCGGTAGAGTGACACAGAAATGAATGCCTGCCCTCAAGGGGCCACTTCAGCCCAGCCCTGTGAGCGCTGTGCCCACTCGCAGGCCTAAGCGTCCTGTCCCTCTAGGAGTCAGAGGTCAGAATGAGCAGCTCACGACTCCGCCAGACCTTCAGAAGAGATGCGGCAAAGGGGCAAGTCTTGAATCTTCTGAAGGCCCCTTACTTGCGTTTGGGGCTGGGCTTGCTGCAAGTTGGATGTCTGCTTTTCCTGCTGGGTTCCTGCAGTTGCCCTGGGAAGAGCTTTGGCCCCAGCATCCTGCACACGTGCGTGCACACACACACGCACACACATGCACACTTGAGCTCGGGCTCGAGTGAAGATAGCACCTGAACATGGTTTTGAAAATGTCTCTACATTTCATGTGCCTACAGTGCATGAAAACAGTTCTTCACACTGGAAAAGAAATGAGCAGGCTCTATTATCTATGTTTAACAATTTCCAGATTCATTGTATGTTATGTTGGTGCTGATATTTACAGAGCAGTTTAAATAAAGAAGGCGTGCGCCAGTTGTAGCTGTTTTACGTAGTGGAAAGAAAGGCGCCTGCAGTTGTCCTGCTGTTTAGCCGCTGCCTGGTGCAGACGGTGCTGGGTTGGGGGAGCCTGTTTTGCTCCCTCCTCTGATTGCAGTCACCAAAGATGTGGTCAGAGAGATCTTAAGGATGTAGACAGATATGTAATGTTTGTGCATGACTAACACCCATTAAAATTTCTTGCATCTAATGGACAGATATGGGGGGAAATGGTTGGTTCTACTAAATGGCTTTGTTTTCCCATTTGGGGAAGATTCTGGCATCTGACAACCCATCAGTTTTGGAAAATGTTGTTGCAAATTGATATCCAAATCACATTCTGTTGTCACTATTCTGCAAAGAGCCTAGGACTGAAAATGCCCTTAAGTCTTCCCAGAGTAGAGAGCTGGTGTTGAGGGAGTGGGAGGCTGGGCCCTTCTTAGCAGGCTTCTCTCTGTGGGGCCAAACATCAGCCCTTGGGGCACTTGGCCTAGAGGCTGCCCGCCTGGCTGGGGGAAGAGTGGGCACGGAGCCACTCTGGCTGCGGCTGCCTCCTGAGCTGCAGCCCTGGCTCATCCAGGGCCTCCCCCAGAGGTAGGGAATGTTTGCCCCCAGTGCCAACGCCAGATCGTTACCTTTCTGAGTTAGATGTGCAAAGCCTGTGCTCCAGGTAGTGACTGCAGGCCAGGGGCCCCTGCAGGCTGAGAGGGAGCTGGAAGAGTGGACAGCAGCAGCCCCTGCTTCACGTGCATGTGAGTTTTCTGAGCTCCTCACCCACATCACCTCTTACGATCTTCATGTGACAACCCTTCAAGTTCAGCAGCGTAGCAGCGGATCTTACCATTTACAGAGGAGCTGAGCTGAGGAGCAGGGGTGGCCTGGGGCCCTGCGCTGCTTCCCCTCCTGGAGCTGCCCCGCCCATGCCGCTGCACACAGGTACCACCCTGAGCTGTCACAAAGATTTACAAAGTCTGGTTGTTCATTCACAGGGGAGCCATCAGCATTGCCTCTCCTGTTTCCCTGCGGAACACTCAAGAGAGAAGTCCTGCCAAAAATGCTCAAGGACAAAGGTGACTAGAATTTGTTGACTACATTCATTGGCCTCTTGGGGATCTGCCGAGAGCCTTTGCAGCGAAGGAAGTGGGTAGCCCTGCAGAGCCCACACAAGCAGCCCGGGCTGGATAGGCCAGGCCAAGGCACCGCACGGACGTTCCTCACGTCAAGCACGGTGTGCGGTCTGCAGTCGCCTTGCTTGCGTCTGCTCTTCTCAGCCTGCTTGGCTGCCTCCACCAAGAGGACGGGGGACAAGAGGAGGTGTGGAGGTGGTCCTGGGGCAGATAACTGAGGTGACGAACCATAGACTTGGTTCCACATGTAGAAGAGAATCTAGGGACGGAGCTGACCTATAACAGCATGCGGCATCCTCCCGCTCCATCGGTTGCCGCTCCGTCAATCAGCGTGTGCCTCTGGAGCACGTCACCATCATTGACTCAGGTGTCTTAGGTGTCACCTACACTCCTTTTCCTGTCACACAGTTGGTCTGGGAGCAAGGCTTACCAGCGATATGGAGTATCAACTTTAGGGTAAAAGTAGAACAGATTTGAATTCTCCCTCTGCTGTGTATTAGCCGTGTGAACTAGTGACCGTCTCGCTGGGCATCCGTATCTCGTCTGTGAAATGAGTATTACCGAAGGGCCAAGCTCCCAGTTGCTCTGAGAGCGTGCATGTAGCGTGATGCCCTGCTCTCCAAAAGCAAGTGTGTCACGGAACTGTGACTGTTACCTCTAATAGCAGTCCCCGTGAACAGTGTGACCCAGGGTGATCTCAGACCTTGGAACTCTCCCCTGTCATATTAAAATGTATCTCTTCTACCCAGATTGTCACCTATCTTCTAAATGCTCCCAGGAATAAAGGCAGAGGACATTAGTTAATAAGATCAGCAAAATTATTAGCCTTCCCGGCACAGGAAACCACCTGGAGAAAATAAGATCAAGCCTGGTCCCAGGTATCCTTAAATCATATACAAATCAGCAGTTTGATACTTCAGTTTATTTCTTTAGGTTTTGGGAAATGGTGTTAAATTGCTGTTTTATTCTAAAATTATCTCGATCTCTTCTGAGAGATTTTCTTTCCTATCCCGTTTCATTTTCATAAGCCTGAAGTTTCACTACTTTTCAGCGTGTTTCACCTACTGCACGGCCGCCCTGGTAAATCCGCAGTGACCAAATGAGTGCTAGTCCCACCACTACCTCCCCTCTCGTCACCAGCCCTGAAAACCCCTGGGAACGTTCAGCATCACTGAATGGCACGGGAAGGAGCGTGGGAAGGTCCAAGAGCCTGATCATTTCCCCTACACGTGGGCACCCTGAGGCCCAGAGAGTGGCCCCGCACCACGTGGGGGCACAGCTGGGCCTCCAGACTCCCGGCCTTTTAAGAGCTGCTCTTGGATCTTGCTTCCTGGCATGGGAATCCTGTCTGTGTGGGATTCATGGAGTGACTAGGGACCTCCCTGTGGACAAACCCACACGAACGTGGGAACAAAAGGCATTCATGGGTATGAAAGAGGCCATGGTTCCTGGTTCTTTGTCCCGCCTCAGCCGCCTCTGTTGTGGGAGCCGCTCTGCAGCGTCCAGCAATTTGCAGGGGGCTGCCTGAGGCCCCTTGCGCTGAGTCCGGCCTCTCAGCTTCTGAGCAGCTGGTCAGGGGGGTCGTGCTGCCCTGGGAGGTCTCCCCCAGCTGCACTCCGCAGTGGTGAAGGCCCCGCTGTGTTCCCAGTGCAGTAACGTCTCTTCCTGGTTTCGGTTGTGCCCAGGGATCCCCATGGAAAGCATCACCGTCTATCAGACGATTCCGCACCCAGCAATCCAGGTGAACCTGCACAGCTACTATTCCACGCAGGTACGTGGTGTTTTCGGGGAGAGCTCTGGCAGGGCGGGCAGGTGGTGGAGGCACAGGGGGAGAAGGGCACGAGCTCCACGTAGCACGTCGGGGCCACGCATGGCTTCGCCGTCTCCAGCATTGGCTGTGAGCACATGGCCTTTCCGAGGCACCATTTCTGTCTCAGCGAGATGGGAATAGACCTATCTGGTCGGTTTTTATACAGACTAAAGGAGATCGTTTATGCAAAGCTCTTTGCATGGCATCCAGGACACACACAAGCCTGAGGTGAATAGCGGCCTTGGTGTTACCATTGTCGTCCATCCTGTGGGGCGGCGGCTGGGCCCATAGTGGAGGAGCCCACAGTGCCCACCAGAGAGTCTGGATTGGATCAGGGAGGCCGTGGGGGACCCTTGGAGGCCCGAGTCAGGAGAATGGACAGCTCTTGCTTGCGCTGTCTCCAACATTTATATTCAGTTAAGACACCTCAGCTCCCTTTCCTCTCCCAGGACAGGCCTCTGAATGCCTTGCCTGAACCTGGGAGGGCCTGTCGGGACAAAGCAAATGCAGAAAGGCCCCACAGGATGCCCTGTCTGCTCCGCGTCCGGCAGACGGAGAGTTGGCGGGAGCCGGCAGGACCACAGGAGCTGGAGGCGCTGTCCAGTCTGCTGGGCACTGGGCCTGTGGTGCCGTGTCCTCTGGCCAGGCACACACAGACCTGGGAGCCAGCACGGCAACCAAGGAGCAGCGCCAGCCTTCTGGCCACAGCCTGCTCCTTTCAGCAGTTCCTTGCCGAATTCCGCCTTGTTGGAGCAGAAAATGCCAGCATCAGCCAGGAACCACTCCTGTAGTAAAGCCACCCGGGCTGCCAGTGGCTTGAGGAGTTGATGCCGATGAAGCTAGAGGAATGTTCTGTCTCCTCAGCCTCAGGGCAAGGGACCGATCTTGCTCTCTCTTCCCTGCAGGGTGTTCCAGCCAGCATCACATTTTTCAGTCCTTCTGGCGTTACATACAGTCTCAAGCATATTCAAGAGTTATCTGGTGACAGCATGGATCAAATTAAGGTAAGGTATTCAGTGGGTTTTTGTGTCACTTCATTTAATCCCATAGCAGCCCAGTGAAGGGTCCAGTTTCCCTTTCTGTTTTACGGATAAGGAGACAGGCCAGAGAGGGTGGGTCACATGCCATGGCCACTGTCCTGTGGGGCTGAGATTTGAACCCTGAATCCCTGGTCCCAGAGCCCTTGTCTGCTTTCCTGAGGGATCCAGGCACCCCCTGCCACAACCTGCTCCCATGGACCCCACCCAGGGCCCCTTGAAACCCAAAGCAGAACCGTCTGCAGCTGGGGTCTGAGGAAGAGCTGTGCAGATGCGGCCACCATGGCGGGTCCCTGCTCCTCACCTGAGCCCTAGGAACGACACGCTCTCACACAGGGCAGCAGGGAGGCTGTGATGAGATCGTGGATGCTGAGGCATTCTGCAGATTGTGAAGCCGGCCCAAGTCAGGCAGTGCTATCATTTATGGGAACACATCACATGAGGACTGAGGCCCCACAGAAGGGCCGCCTGCCTCCCCGGCCCCGCTGGCGCACTGAGGCTCTATTCTCTCTTCTCTCTTTACAGTTTGCAGCCATCGGCCCCACCACAGCGCGTGCGCTGGCTGCCCAGGGCCTGCCTGTGAGCTGCACTGCGGAGAGCCCCACGCCACGGGCCCTGGCCACTGGCGTCAGAAAGGCCCTGCAGCCCCGCGGCTGCTGCTGAGTCAGCCACCCAGCAGCCTGGCCCCGTGCAGCCTTCCTGGGTGGGCTCCTGCCCCTGGGGCCAGGGCAGCTTGCTGCTGCCTCCCTGCGGGCCAAGCGGTGGACAAGGGCTCTTGGGAGCTGCTACCATCAAACTCAAGCCTGAGTGGAACCAGCAGGGGACCAGGGGCCAGGGCCTGGCCTGGGGCTGGCATCAGACCTACATGCGTGTGACTGCCCTCCACAGAAGCCAGTTTGTACCCTAGCCCAGACACATGCCAGCCCAGGGCCTGCGAGAGCTTTCTGTGCCCAGCAGGAAGGAAATCAAATAAACCGCGCTGGCTACTCGTGCTCACCGAATGCGTTTGTTACTTACCGTGTGTCATTTTCAGCGCGAAGCTCTGCTCAAGGAGGAAACAGATACGCTCACCTGTGGTAACCGAACAACCTGGTATGAATGATAAAAGTTGCTATGTGTAAAGCTGGTTTATTCATGCTATAAAAAGGAGCTTCAAGTTCCTGCTTGTAAGCTATGGACAATTGTAATTCAAATGCAGAGAGACTTCTTTCCTTCAAAAATGCACTGCTGGGGAGCCAGACCATTTTACCCTCCCGGCGTCGGAGGGGCTGGAGGGTGGTCTCTCCTTAGAAGAGGTTCATCTGCAAATGCACTGCCCTGCAGAAAGGCTTTGCACATCTGTCCCCAAGCTTTATTCCCACTTTTAAAATCTTGGCCTGGAATTTAAGCTGGGTTGAATGAAACTTGGGTTTGTCTTTTAACAGCAGGTGGGCTAGTGGCGGGGCAGCTCCCTGTGCCACCCACACCTCCGTCCCCTTGGCAGGTCAGGCTGGGAGGCGTTTGATGTAGAGCAGCCACCGCGTGCCGCAGCTGTGCCGCAGCTCTGCGCGTGGCACTTCCCGTGTCTGAGCGCATTCCTCAGAACCCGGTGGGGGGTGGGTGGACATGACTATTGTTGCCATTTTTCTGGTGAAGAAATAGGCTTAAGAGGTAAAATGACTTCCCAGGGTCACATGGCTAGTGAGTGACAGAACCAGGACAGAATTAAACTGGATCACAGTAATGGTTGCATGGGGCAACCTCTCATCCCAGGCACTTAAGTAAAATAAGTAAAGACACAGTACTGGGTCTGACCAGTCTGACCTGGTCGCCACCAGCCCCCCAGGTGTAGGCCATGGGATTTGCCAGCCTACCCACAGGCTTAACTTCTCACACCTGATTTGGGATAAGTGGCAGGATCCCTGTCTTGTTTCACCTGTGTGGGCAATTGCTCCCCCACTCCAGAAAAGCTGAAAGCCATTTTGAAAAGAGCTCAAGTGAATTACCCTGACCGACAGCCTCCTTGTCAGGTCCCCCACAATCTTCACACAGCTCGGCTGTCCCAGGGTCCTAGAGGCCCACTCACTGTCCCCCGTCACCGGCAATGACTGAGGGAGCACCCTGAGAGGTCCCCGCTCAGGCAAGAGATCAGTCCAGCCCGTCCTCTGCACCAGCACGAGGCTCAGCCCGGCCCGCAGCCTTCAGTCTACAGAGCCCAGGACTGAGCGCGGCCCAGCCAAGATACTGATTTACATACCAGGTGGGAAGCTCAGCAAGGTCCGGTGACAGCCAAGCAGCACTGACACCCAGCCCCAGGCAGAGAACATTCTACCTATGAGCTCACAGACCCAAGCCAGAAGGAAAAACAAACTCTGCTGCCTTTTGCCTTTTCAAAACTGCCTATTCTTCCTGCCCTCACCCAGCTGTGGCCACAGCAGTGAGGAAGGACCTGCTCAGGCAGAGAGCCCAGGTGTTCCGTTTGAGGAGGGTCAGTCACTTTGCCCATGTGACTCACTGGAACGACCTGTACACTCTGCAGTAGAGGCACAGCAGGACAGCCACCAGCAGGAGCACCATCAGGATACTGCCACCAATGAGGAAGAGAATTTTCACCCAGAGGTCAAAAGCCTTCGCTGTGCCCAGGCAGAGAAGCGCAGGCCAGCAGTGAACATGGCCTCCGTCCCCACGCAGCCAGGAAGCGACCTGGATGTGCGTCCTTCTGTGGAGGAAGGACGAACCCAGACACAGATCCTTACGTGTGTAAAACACCAATGAGCCTCCCCAGGGGGCCTGGACGCCTGAGCTGGCCCAGGGGCGGGAAGGAGGTTTACCTGCGGATGAAAAGGGCCAGCAGCGCAAAGTGCGGCGAGAAGCGGGAGGACAGACGCCGGGAAGAGTCCTCCCGTCCGCAGGCAGCGATGCGCAGCTGTAACAGGCTGCACTGGGCTAACGGTCTTACGCCCCACACCTGGGCTTCCCAGCCTCCTTCACCTGCAGAGTCAGAACTGACCCCTCGCTGGACCTCAGGCCTAAAGATCGATGGGAATGGCTGTTTCCAGTATTATTGTCAGACAATGCTGAGAACACGCAAATTCAGTTTGTAAATGATGCATGTTTTAGGAAAAAAGTTTTCAGTTCTTGCACTGACAATTAGGTTATGCATCTCATGGCTTGAGATTCTAGAACCTTCCAGCCAAACCCTTGCCCAGGCTCAGAGATAGGTGGCGGCTCAGACTGGGAACAGCTTGCCCAGGAGCCCCTTGTCCCCCATTGTGTCTGTACTGTAGGCCACACGCCTTCCTCTGACATCTTGCTTCCAAATCCCAACCGATTTCCTCGCAATCCAGTTCCCCTGGAATGAGCAGGCGCTCTGAGCCTCGGCGGCTAGTACCTCAAAAGCTTAGTAATCATCAGGGAACAGAACGCACCCAGAGAAGAGCAAGCAGTCCAAGTCGTAAGCACACTTCCCTGAGTCCCACTGTCCCACGCTGCCCCAGGCCAACTGCACAGTAAAGTTCAAAAAGATAATAATTTAGGGCATAAGACCCTTCAGTAATGAATTGCTCGAGCCTACGATCCCTGTCTTAGTCCGCGTGCTGCTATAACAAAACATCCAAGAATATTTATAGGTAGTAATTTATAAACAATAGAAATTTATTTTCTCACAGTTCTAGAGGCTGGAAAGTGTAAGATCAAAGTGTGGCATCTGACGAGGGCCTGGTCTCTGCTTCCAGGACGGCACCTTGAACACTGTGTCCTCACGTGGCTGAAGGGACGTGAGGGCAAAGGGCTGAAAACTCTTTTATAAGGGCAGTCATCCACGCATGGGCAGAGCCCTGATGACTCAATCGCCTCCTAAGGACCCCATCTCTCACTACTGTTGCACTGGGGGTTAACTTTCAACCTGAATTCTTAAGAGACACAAACATTCAAACCACAGCAGTCCCTAAGAGGGATCGTCTTACCCCATTAGGGAGAGCTGTCATGCAGGTTTTAAGATCTAACTTTCAGAAGCACAATTTTTGACTAGAGCTAGCAGCGTGGAGAGACTAGAGGACTGGCTCCCTCTTTTATGCCAGTCAGAGCACAGCTGCACAGGGACCTGGCGAGCACCACTGCCCCGCATCCCAGGGGCTGCCTTGCCGCCGCAGCACCAGCTGTGGGGCCAAACACCCGGTCCAGGGGGCCAGCTAGGAATGGACCCCCTGGGTCACAGTGCAGGACTGTGCCCTCCCGGGAAGCCCATTGCCCCAGAGCCCAGGGAGGGGGCCTGGGCTGCAGCACAGTCAGAATAACAGACAGGTTGAGGGTACCCAGGAAGGTTTTACCCTCGGAGATCCAGCCTACACCAACCTCAAAGCTCCACAGAGCTGCACAGAAGGTTCTTTAAAAGTTAGTCAGTGGTGTCAGTCTCCACTCAAAAAGCTCCACCTGAGCAAAATCCAAACCCCTCTGTCCTGAAGTCCTTCACCGTCTGACCATTTCCTGCCCCTCCTCCTCACCTCAGCCAGCTGGTCTGCCCTCCCTTACACTGCGGGTGCCCGAGCCCGTCCCTGCCTCAGGGCCTTTGCACTGGCCCTTTGTTTTGCCTAAAACACACCGTGGCCAAATCCCACACATGGGGCCCTGTCATCTTTCCGTTACCGCTCAAACCTCCTCTGCACAAGAGGTCTGTCCCGCCCACCTTAATATTGACTCCTCCCCCTATCGCTCACTTTCCCTAATTATATCCTTGGCACCTGTCACTATTTGAATTTTTCTTCTTTTTTTTCCCATTTATTGTCTGTGTTCTCCACTTAGAATACAAGTTCCACGAGGGTAGGGAGTGCGTCCATCACGTTCATTTCTGTGTTCCCTGTGCCTGCGCGGCAATAAGCATTTGTTGAGTGCTGACGGGACTAATAACGGATAGCCACTCGCCCCACCCCACACACGCTCTTCTCATCGGACCTTGGACACGAAATTCCCGGCTCTCATCCGCAAACTCGGTGTCTGAAGGACTCTAACTCACTTCCTTCAGGCTCTCTGAACATACTGGGGTAGAAACTCCTGCAGCAGGGCCTGAACCTGTACTTACTTTTTCCTCCCCATCCTCTGCCCCTCTGTCGCTCCCCTGCCCCTCGGGGTCAGCCCACGGCAGGCATCTGTGTGACCCACCAAGGAAGTGGAGGAACAGGGAATACTCAAGGAAAGTGGGCGGTGAGGGGGTTGCCAGTCGGCACAGGTGCCCACGCGGCAGGGGCTCCGTCGTGAGTGTGAAGGAAACGGTGTGCCCGCTGGGCCTCTTCTCTCCAGCAGGGCTCAGCGAGCCCATGGAGGCGTGGAGGAGAAAACTCAGATCCAGCCAAGGTCAGCGTGGGTTGAAGTCAGCGTCTGTGGCTCTAAACTGGACAGGGGGAGAAACCAAGGATCCAGGGAAGGTGGTAGGTGGGATGAGACTGTTGGTCTGGCTGGGGTCAAAGGGCCATGTGATAGGGACACGGGGGTGAGCGGCTCCCAGGAGAGCAGGCAGTGGGCACGTAGGGGCCACCTACATCTGTGGGTTCACAGGTGCAGCAGTTCAGGGGCTGTGGGGCTGGGCGAGGCCAGGCCATGGGCAGCTCACACAGAGCACAGCTGAGAAGCTTCAGACCAGAGTCAGGAGCGGAGAGGCCAGAGCAGTGCATCAATCATCCACTCGGACACCAGAGTCAGCTGGGACTGTGGAGGGACCTGGAGGTGGCAGTCAGGACGTCCTGCCCCTGGACCTGCACTGCCTCCAGGGCAAAGGTGAAGGGCCACCTGTGGCCTCTGCGGGAGGTAAGTCTCGGGGAGTGGGGAGAGTGTGAACGATCCTCCTGGGGACAGACTCAGCCTTTGGGGGCTTGTATTAGCCACCGCTGTCTAACTGCTGCACCTACCTAGCCCAAGGCTCAGGCTCAACACAGTAAAGGTTTATTTCCAACTCACTTCACAGATCAATCAAGCGTCTGAGGGTGGCCTTCCACACAGTCAATCAGGGACCCAGGCTGCTTCTTGCTAGATGCTCTGCAGCTTGCAGGAGTTGAGGGGAGAGAAATCATGGAGGATCAGAGGGAGGTCTTAGAGTTCAGGCCTGAAAGTAGTGTACGTCGCTCTGTCCACGTTGCTATGGTCAGTCCCACGGACAGCTGTGGCCTGGTCAGTCTGTGCTGTCTGGAGGCCATCAGCTTGGGTCTGCTCGAATAAAAGCCCAGGGGGGAAAGGCTCTGTCTTCAGGATCCCAAAGAGACTTGGAAACCAGGTGAGACAGTGTGGGCTGAGGTATGTCCTAGAACCTCAAGTGATTCTAGTTTAGCCTTATATAAAATCTCTGGTCCATATAGAATGGACACCATACAGTCATTAATTAGGATGATAAATACATTCAGAAACACAAAAAGTGCCTGTGACATTCTGTTGAGTTGTAAGTAACAGAACAGAGAATATATGGTTTATGTGAAACTATACACACACACAAATAATTTACACATGTACACATCTGTATCTGCAAGAATGTTCACAGAAATGTTACCACCTAAATCATATAATTTCCCCTTTATCTTCTGTACTTTTAAAATTTATAATATTGACTGATTAGGTATTCTTTTTATAAAGAAAAAAAATAAAAACAAGAAAAAAAATCTGAGAAACAAAGAATCTCCAAACCCCAGTTCACCAAGAAAAAGAAAATTGACCCAAACTATGAGCAAACTAATGTTCATGGCTTTTAGCTCGGGCCCAGTTCCAAGACGCAGGTTGTCAGGGGCGAGGTTTTGTGCCTCCACTAACGGAGCCAGTGGAAATCCAAAGCAATTCCAGGGCTCACGTAGGCAGCAAACTCACCCACGCGCCTATCTCTCCATGGAAATGGATTCCACAGGCGTTTGCAACTTCGGATGCAATTACCCGAGGGTTGTGCAAACACAGGGGCTGAAAGGAGAGGAGTTCTCATACCCACGAGAAAGGTGGTCCTGGGGTTTTCAAAGGCAGCACCGGGGCCTGCCGCGTGGCTTCCTAGTGGGCACACTTCAGGGCCGGGTGAGGAACACTTACAAAAGCTGGCCCGGGCCCTGCCCCTGAGGGAGACGGGGAGACGGGGACGGAGCCAGGCAGGGAGCGCAGGAGTTCCCATCCCACCATGCTCGCTGCCTCCATCTTCTGTCCGACTCTGCTGCTCTGCTGGTTTGGTGCCCCCAGGCCCGCCCAGCCCGAGACCCTCTTCCACAGCCGGGACCACTCGGACCTGGAGCCATCCCCCCTGCGCCAGGCCAAGCCCATCGCCGACCTCCACGCTGCTCAGGTAGGAGAGCGGGGGAAGAACAGCATGAGCTGCACGCACACTTACATGCATACACCTGTGCGCACGCGTGCACACACGCACAGGCCGGGACATGGCGGCAACGGCCTGGGCTGTGCAAAGGCCGAGAAGGACCAGGCAGGCTGGGCGGGAGGGAGCTTCTGTGGTTCCTGCAGGAGCCTACGCTGAATCGATGCTTAACCTGATGTTAATTGGCAGCCTCCACTAAGTGATCAGTGCTGCCCGGTGCACACGGACTGCAGACTCACGTGTCAGGTGCCTGTCTACACGCAAGCACGCGGCATTGTAAGTGGCCAAGTCACCATTCTAATGGTGTTCCATGACTGTCCACCATGCCGGTCGCTGAGGATTCAGAGAAGGGGGCAGCCCCTGCAGACGTCCCATGGCCTTCCTCAGTGTCCCCACCTCCCACCCTGACCTCTATTTTGCAGCCATGGTCCTCTCTTCCCGGCCCACACTCACCTGGCCTGCCCAGCTCTCCCGTCAGGCCACAAGCAGATCCGACCTCTGTCTCTGTGTCTGCCTCGCTCCGTCTCTCTCTTGCAGGCTGGGGTGGTGGCGGCCCCACGAATTTGGGTGTGTTTCTCTCCCACAGCGATTCTTGTCCAGATACGGCTGGTCAGGGGCACAGGCCACCTGGACTCTCAGCCCCGAGGGGCCGCCAGAGGCCACCAAGAGCATTGCCCTGGCCGAGGCCGTGCGCAGGTTCCAGAGAGTGAACGCGCTGCCGGCCAGCGGGGAGCTAGACGCGGCCACACTGGCGGCCATGAACAGGCCGCGCTGTGGAGTCCCGGACATGAGGCTGCTGCCCCCTGCCGCCCCGCCGCCCCCGCAGGGCCTGCACCCCAGGGCCCGCCGCAAGCGCTTCCTGCAAATGCTGCTGCCCAGGCCAGGCCGGCAGGAGGAACCCCCGGATGGAGGGGCCCTTAGGGCCTTCTCGAAAAAGACCCTGAGCTGGAGGCTGGTGGGTGAGGCCTTGAGCAGCCAGCTCTCCGTGGACGAGCAGAGACACATCTTCAGACTGGCCTTCAGGATGTGGAGCGAGGTGATGCCGCTGGACTTCCGGGAGGATCTCACTGCCCCTGGGGCCACAGTCGACATAAAGCTGGGTTTCGGGCGAGGTGAGAAGGGTACAGGCTGGCTCCCCCTGCCTCCTGGTGCCTGAGAGAGGACAACTGGGCCATGGGTAAAGGCCACCTTGGCCTCTGCCTGGCCTTAGTGCCTGCAGAATGCTGGCTCAAACCCCTACCTCCTGGGCTTGCTCTGGGGTGACACCTTCAGGGCAGGGCAGATTCACTCCTTCTGTGGACGTTGCCTTATTATAAAAGAGGGGCTCGTCACCCTGCAGAGAGTCTGGCCAGCCACACAGGGACGTTAGGGCCAGGCCCTCTGCCCCTTAAGAGCAGTGCAGTGGGTGCAAGGCCCATGTGGCCCGCCCCCACAGCTCAGCACACGCCACCCTCCACCTCCTCTCTGGGAGGAGTCAGGGGACACAGGGCTCAGGCCCAGACACCACCGCCTCCTTGCCGGGTGGATGTGGACGAATGGCTTAGCTTCTGTGCAGCCCCATCTGCCAACTTGGGGTGCTCAGAGCTGTCTTGCTGTTCTCACTGGGTTAACGTCCCAGAGTGATAAGCCCAGGGACACAGTTGGTTGAAAAACCATACAAGTGTAGGGGACGGTGAACTCCTTTGTTTCACAACCTACTCAGATGTTAGGGTCCGGCTCTCACCTCATCTCCCCACAAGCCTTTTAGTCATCACTCCTGTCCCCCAACCCCATACTCTTCTGGCTGGGGACAGTCCCTCTCTTCTCTGCTCCCACAACACTTGGCACCTAGCTCTGTTTCTAGCAGTCTTTTTTTTTTTTTGTGACAAAGTCTTGCTCTGTCACCGTGGCTTTAGTGCAGTGGTGTCATCATAGCTCACAGCAACCTCAAACTCCTGGGCTCAAGTGATCCTCCTGCCTCAGCCTCCTGAGTAGCTGGGACTATCGGCTCAAGTTTTTAGTAGAGACGGGGTCTCACTCTTGCTCAAGCTGGTCTTGAACTCCTGACCTCAAGCGATCCTTCTGCCTCAGCCTCTCAGAGTAGCTAGGATTACAGGCGTGAGCCACCACACCCGGCCACTAGCAGTCTTTAGACTTTGTAAACAGTTTGTAAACTGCGTCTGCTGTACTCCTCCCACTGAGGAGTTAAGACAGGAGTTGACACCGTGTCTGCTTCTGCTACCGGACAGCGAGCTCCTCAAGGCTGGAACCCCATCAGTGTCTGTGCCCAGTAGGTGATGAATGTGTGACGGGCACTCCTCATTCACCTGGACCTCCTCCCTCTCCCCTCACCAGGCCGGCACCTGGGCTGTCCTTGGGTTTTTGACGGGAGTGGACAGGAGTTTGCTCATGCCTGGCGCCTGGGCGACATTCACTTTGATGACGACGAACACTTCACACCTCCTACCAGTGACATGGGCATCAGCCTTCTCAAGGTCAGTGGTCCTGAGCTGCTCGTGGTGACAGCAAGGGCAGTGCAGCAGGGGCTGGAGTCCAAAAGGCCAGAGCTTTTCCAATGAGGCGTCCATGTCCTCCTGCGAAGTTTCATCCATCTGTGGTTCCCCAGTTCCCACCATTGTTCCCCTTCTCCTTAACAAGTGCAGCTCTTCCTGGAGAACAGGCCCGCCCTCTGTAATGCGGGGACTGGTCCCAGGGCTACTCCATCGCTCAGGCTTGGCCCCATACCGATGGTTCATGTTCCTCCTCTAGGTGGCCGTGCATGAAATTGGCCATGTCCTCGGCTTGCCTCACACCTACAGGACGGGATCCATAATGCAACCAAATTACACTCCCCAGGAGCCTGCGTTTGAGCTGGACTGGTCAGACAGAAAAGCAATTCAAAGACTGTACGGTAAGACCGTCCTGGGGAGGCCATGCCCAGCCCTCACAGCGGATGCTCAGTACTCCAAAGCCCAGGATCCCCCTCGCTCCTCACTGGGAGCCTGGTCTCCAAGGGGCACAAAGTTACATAACTCCGACGTCACCCACCAGTAGCTGTCCTCTGGCTCCATGGTGCAATCCTTAGTTAAAAGTGGTCCCACCCAGACTGTGGCCACAGTAGGAGGAGACAAGGCACCCTCCCGTGGACAGTCCCTCCTGTGTCCTCTCTCCCACATGTCATATACACTTGCTAGGGGGAAAGAGAGCACAGTGGTTCTCTAAACACCAGCAGGCCACCGGTGCCATGGCAGCCCACCAGAGAAGCCACCGGAAGAAGTTGACTGCAATCCCAAGGCAAAGAGCAGCTTAGCCTTGCCGGGATAAACTTTAATCACTACCTAATTGTTCAGGATAAAGCACTAGCAGTTAATTATTTAATTAAAGTGATTAGCGATTTAGCACAGAGGCTCAAGGGAAGGAGAGCTGTCCTCTTTTCCATTTAAAGGTCCCTAACAGAGACTGTCCCCATTTGTGTTCCACTCACATCCTCCTGATCTCAGCACTCGGAGTCTTGCGAGACAACAAAAGCCAGGACACAATTATTTCCTCCAGTGGAAATCCCACCCTTGTGTGTGCCCAGAATTAAACTTCTTCCCACTAATCATGCCAAACTGGTTGTCCAAGGAGGCGTCAACTAGCTATACTTAGGGTGGTCCTCCCTAGTGACTTGGCATCCACACGGGGACACCTGAGTGACCGGGAGTACTGTGAGAAGCCAGGACAGCACTGTGAGCCAGGACTGCTGTAGGCAGCCCAGGACCCCCAGCCCCTGCCCAGCCCACTTCCAATCTTCCACCGTGTCTTGCTTGAAGGCGTTTTAACAGAAAACTCAAGCTCTGCAATTGTCTCTATTCAAGTCACACGTGAAAGTGGAGCAGTTGGGTTTTGCACCATGTACCAAGTAGCGGGATTTTTCTTTTCTTTTTTCAAGGTTCATGTGAAGGATCATTTGATACTGTATTTGACTGGATTCGCAAAGAGAGAAACCAATACGGAGAAACGATGGTGAGGTTTAGCACGTATTTCTTCCGCAAAAGCTGGTACTGGCTTTATGAAAACCGAAACAATAGGACACGTTATGGGGACCCTATCCAAATCCTCGTGGGCTGGCATGGAATCCCAACACAAAGCATAGATGCTTTCATCCACATCTGGACATGGAGAAGAGATGAACGTTATTTTTTTAAAGGTAAAGATTCTTCACGGATGGTTCTATTTATTTAACAAATTATTAACAGTAAATGTTTGAGCCCTTACCAAGGAATCTATTGTAATTACCTGCTTAATTTCTGTCACATACCCAGTTCACATACGCATGCTACCTTTACAAAACCAAACACGGAGTCTGACCACAAACATGATTTTGTGGTCACTGATCTTTCCTTCCCCTTTCCCACCCAGAGACAACTTGCGTACACTCTCCCTGCCTGAATGCTAGCAATAGAACCATACTGTTTTAAATTGCTCAAAAAGTTGACAAGAGCCAAACTGAAAGAAATTTATACACAAATTTTATCATAAGGACCCTGTGTATAAATCTGGTCTTAATTTTCCTTCACATCACATAAGAATTATTTTAATTCTGTTACATGAAGAAATTGCCTTCCAGCAGATTTTTACAGTTCAGATTTTTCAAAGTTGGAAGCACATCTTTCAGGGCTTTAAGAAGTCCCAAACTAGAATTTATGTTGGCAACACTCAATCTTAATTATAGAATTAGGTCATCATGGGGAACTGCTAAAGTACAGCTGTATTTTATTCTTGGAGCTTTAAAAATGTCTTAAATTTAATTTGCTGTACTTTTAAAAAGATTCCAGTTAGAGTGAATTGCATGTCTAACTGGACATATGTCACATTGTTCTTAACCGCAAACTTTTCCAAACATATTAAATATTTGGTTGCTAAGGAATGTAACTGCTTGAGGTATTCTATGAGTTGTGAACACAGAAATATCTAACTCAGTGGATTTAGTCTATTCTGTGTTGGCAACATGCCAAGTATGCAGGATTAGAAACTAATAAGAAAAATCTAGAATAACCCCCTACTGTTTCAGAGCATGAAACTAGCATTTGAACTTTGAAACAAAATGGAGCAAAGTTACAAGATATTATTTCATAGGACAGTGGGTAGAGTCTCACTTGGGTGGAACTGGAGAGCCCTGGGTTGTGCCCCCAGCTTGACCTAGGCTGTCTGAATCCAGGCGAGTCACTTCAATTCTTTATTCTAGTTTCCTTATTTGTAAACTGGAGGTGGTGGTGGAATTGGATGATTCTAAAACACTGGAAAAAGGTATAATCCAAAAGTAAGCATCATGATTTCTTCTGTAAAAAGAGGGTTCACATCAATGACGACAGGAAAATGATTCCAACCCATGGGCTACTAACGTGTAAAAGGGAGACCTTTAGACTATAATCAAAGAAGGAAAAAACTCAGATACTTAAGGTAAAAAAAGATGACATTATTTTTGTTGTTTTGTTTCTGCGTTTGATGAGAGCCAAGAGGATGATGCTCATGGGCTGGGGTTCACTGTAAACCGAAACAATAGGACACGTTATGGGGACCCAAATAAGGATAACCAATGATCTATAAGAAAAATGCATCACTGGGGTCAAATCTAGAAGTAATTCGAGAGCTGGGAAAATCATTAATTTGAGTGGAGGCTTCACTCAGATGCTGAAAGCCCTTTCTCCTGGGATCATGGCTGAAGGGCACACAGGACAGGCTGAGACCTATAGTGAAAGCTGTCTTTCTTGTCATGTTTCCTGTTATTTAGTATTAATAAAGCACATGAACATATTTTGGTTGGCTCTCAGGAAATCAGTACTGGAGATATGACAGTGACAAGGATCAGGCTTATGCAGAAGATGAACGAGGAAAAGGCTACCCCAAATTGATTTCAGAAGGATTTCCTGGCATCCCGAGTCCCCTGGACACAGCCTTTTATGACCGGAGGCAGCAGTTAATTTACTTCTTCAAGGAGGCCTTGGTAAGTGGAAGGCTATCCAGCCTAACGCTGCTTCTGTCACCCTTGACTGAGATTTGTCAGACGACAAGTTCTTAGTTAAATGTTGTTCTCAATTACTTCAGAGCTAAACAGCAATGACAGATCGTTCAGATGGAAAATTAAGAAGGTCAGGTCTGAAGAATTTGGCGCAAAGTCAGACTCATCTCAGTGATATAAAATAACAAAAATCGACAAAGTTCAGAAAAGCTCATCTTACTGTCTAATTTCCTTTGCAGGTATTTGCATTTGATGTCAACAGAAATCAAGTGCTTAATTCTTATCCAATGAAGATTACTGACGTTTTCCCGGCAATAGTACCACAAAACCACCCTTTCAGAAACATACAGTCAGCTTACTACTCCTACACATACAACTCCATTTTCTTTTTCAAAGACAATGCATACTGGAAAGTAGTTAATGACAAGGACAGACAACGGAATTCTTGGCTGCCTACTAATGGCTTATTTCCAAAAAAGCCTATTTCAGAGAAGTGGTTCGACATTTGTGATGTCCACATCTCCACACTGAACATGTAATGAGAAAGAGGAAACTGGAGACAGTCACAGGATTTCTCTTCTAAGAGAAAAAAATCTGATTTCTTTTACAAAGAAAATCAAGTTTTTTAGTAGCTAAAGTCAATATAACTCCCTAAGCTAAAACCCAATAGAAAAAGCCTCACTGGAAACTTCAGAAGTACCTGATTTAAAAATCAATTGCTCAGGCAAAAAATAATTTACCAAATGACTTTACTAATTTTTTAGGAAAGGGTAAAAGAAAATACTAAACCCAGGCACCTGGGGGGATCCCTGTCTGTTTCCACTCTCTGTGGAGCTCTGCTGCCGCGCCAACAGCGCCCGCCCCGCCCGACCGTGGGCATCGGGAGGGCAGCCAGAGCCACGGGGCAAGTTTTCAAGGAAGGAGACGCCACTCTCAACTACACGGCGGTGATTTTACTGAGGGAGTCAATGGGAACGGTCACGGAATTCAAATTAACTGCACTCCAAAATCCTTGTCATAATGACATTTCTTTAATACTTGACAGTGCACAAAAGGTTTTCAGATGTATTTGTCTCCTGGTGGCAGGACAGATACTACTGTGCACATTTCTAGTCTAAGAAACCGAACTTCATTAGTTGTGTCCTTCCAAAAGCCAAACCTAGTAGTGGCC
>CAUYRT010052466.1:0-32112 GCA_963574885.1 Lepilemur ruficaudatus | reverse complement strand
GCCTGAGCAAGAGTGAGACCCCGTCTCTACTATAAATAGAAAGAAAGAAATTAATTGGCCAACTAAAGATATATATAGAAAAAATGAGCCAGGCATGGTGGCACATGCCTGTAGTCCCAGCTACTTGGGAGGCTGAGGCAGAAGGACTGCTTGAGCCCAGGAGTTTGAGGTTGCTGTGAGCTAAGCTGACGCCACGGCACTCACTCTAGCCTGGGCAACAGAGTGAGACTCTGTCTCAAAAAAACAAACAAACAAACAAAAAAAAAAACTGGAGTAAAAGTAATTCTGAATCTTAATAGTTGGGTTGAGTCAAAAAGATTTAGAGAACCTGCATATGAAAAACTAACATGATTAACATATTGAGGAGAAATTGCAAAGCGCTCACTTTTTACTCCTAAGGCCTGGGGTTGACATGAAATTAGGACCTCCTGAGTCTCAGTATTGTCTTATCCATCAGGGGCCCATAGGGAACCACATATTTCTGCTGACAATTCCACTCTCTGCAATGCAACAACCTTGTAGGGTTAGAGAAAACCATCCTGGGCCATTTCTGTTATAAAATAAGTTAGCTCATTTTGCACTTGTTAGGTATATCATGTACCCCAAGGTGCTCCTAATATCATAAATATGTTCATTTTCCTAAAAGTATTTTTGACAGGGATCATATCTTGGAAAGTGTAAATGCCTGCAATCAGCCTTGTTTTCAAATTGCAATTTTGCTACTCACTAGACTGATCTTGACAAGATACTTAAAATTTTTCTGAGCCTATTTCCTCATATACAAAATGGAAACAATACTGTCTATGACAGATGCAAAACACAAGACATACTGGTTTCTTTGCTCTGGATTCAAGTTTTCTTCTTAACTTCAAAATTTAAAAGAAAAACCAAAAAAGTTTCATGGGACCAATCCTTGGCAAGATAGGATACTGATCATTAAAGAGGCTTCAGGAGATTTTCTAGATGGATCCCAAAATGCTAATGGCTAGCTGTAGTATACTTCTTTGCAGTGTTCTGAGTCTTACGAAGACTTCATAATAGGCTTTTAGTAAGCATGTGTTAATATTTCTGGAATGACTGCAAACTTCGGTATCTCTCTGCACCCTTCCTCCCAACACGCATCAGGCACCTCTTGGTCCTGTTAGTGTTACTCATGGCAGTGGGGACACATGTACACTATTGTCAGTGGGTGTGTACTGTGTTCTTGAGCCATCAGTAAGGTGATTTCTGGTTTTCACTCTATGTATGTTAACTCTAGAAAAATTATATATATTTGGTATGCATGGGGATGGCTGTGTACCACTTTGGAGAGTCATGGCAAATCTGAAAACTTTTGACTTATGCCCTCTAGACAAAAACATTTCTTAAAGAAGAAATAGTAAGCATTGTATTTTGTTAATGATGCAGTACTATTTGCATTAAGATATATGGAAAAGAGAGATTAACAACAAAAGTAGATTATAAACTAAGGGAGCAGAAAAATGATTAAATTTGTTCCTTCAGTTGAGAAGTGAATTAATTTCATTATTTCCTAGAAGCTGAAGCAAAGAAACTGGTAAGGTTTGAATTCTCATTGACAGAAGGAAAGCAGAATATACATTTGTATGGAAGGGAAACTTTGCTGGTACACAATTATCTAGTAATCCTTACTTTAATGAACTTAAGCATTAATAGAGTCATGTCATTAGGATAGACTTCTGCAAGAGATATTGTGTATTTTCTATTTGTCTATGAAAAAGCCAACAACATAATATTAGGTAAAGAAGTAGGTAAGTAGCAGCCCAGGCAGTGTGGCTTTCTGATGATTTGGCTTAATTCTTAGATATACTTTAGCAAAGCAAAAAGATAGAGTTAACCTATTCCTTACATATTCTCTCACAAATATCAGAGGTCTCAAGAGCTTTTGGCAAGAGTTAGATCATGTAAACCATGACCATATTTTCTGACAAGTGGATAAAATTCTAATTTCCATGTTGTTGCCCTGTGATTTAATAACTATTAATAAGTGATCTTAAAAGTTCCTTCCAGTTCTAAGACTTAGTTATAACTTTTCAGTAAGCCTCACAGATGACTAAACACATTAGTAGCATTAATGAAAATGATGGCCTTGGCAGTAAAGTGCAATCAGAAAACATTTTTTATATATTTTACCAAAGAAAATACCAAAATGTTTTGACAAGTGTCAGGATATGAAAAAAAGCATTGGTTGACCATGGATTACAACCATGAAATGCAAGGCATGTGAAATTCAAGCATTCAGATAAGAGCCACATTAAGAGCTTATTAGACCATGAATGTGGTTATACTGTGGGGTCAAATAATGACCCTAGCTACACAGGTTTCTTCCTTTCTCCCTCATTAAAACAGAGAAAATTTAAAAGATGCTCTCCAATAATAGAATTATAATGTGATTTAAATATTTTTTAATTACTCATCTACACAAATGACCTTAGATCAAGTACAGGCAAAATATAAGTTGCAGTAATATCTACATGTAGTGTGAAAGATTTTTTTTTAAATACAAAGTTCATTCACAGTGCACAAGTGAAAACAAGTTTTAAATATTTAAATAACACATAGCCATGATCATTCAAAAGGTAAGCATATTTTAAAGCACATTTCCATACTGATAAAGTGTCTGAAACTATAACACATACCAGCTTAGAGAACTGAGATAAAAACCATTACTTTGATCCCCTTCATTCGAAAGCAAAAATACCATATTCTTTCTCAGATAAATACATCTGAAATAAGTAAATGCAAAATTATTAACTAGTTAAAGAATTTATCTTTTAAACCTATACTCTTATCATTTGTAAAATTCCTAAATTGTGAGGTTAGGAAGCACCACTCTCTGCAATGTTCCCTACTTATTTTTACACTATTCATTTGCATTTATTTGGAGGCTAAATAATTTGTAGGAAGGAGTCCATTGGAATAAAGCCTGGAATACAGGGATAATACAAACAAGAGACACTATAATTGAACTGCTAGAGAAAGGGTGATTGCTCCTCTTGGAACTGTAGCATAGTTGGTTCAACTGTGAAGCAGCAGGAACCACTTATTTCCTATTGTGCATTGCCTACATATACTGTTTTTTTAAAATTTATATCCTGGCTGAATTAATTTTGGATATAATCTATTTACAATTGCTCAATCTTCCATAGAGAGTTTTGTCCACTCTGGGTCTTTGCAAATTATGACATGAAAAACAAATGATTTCTTGTCTAGTTAGAATTTAACTTCTGTATACGGAATATCTGAAATTACTTTTTTGTTTAAATTTGAATCATTTCTAATTTTTGAACTACAGACACAACACACAGGGCTTACTGCTGAGATTGAATTTTATTTTCCTTTCAATAACATCTGCATTTAATAAATACCTAGCTTTCAAGAAAAAAAAAGCATGCTTAGTATGAGATCAGTTAAAAAGAAAAAAAAAAATCCATGAAAGGAGCCATAATATTGAGGGGGATGGGGAGAATGTCAGTACCCTTGTACAGGACTTTTAATAATATTAATTTTTACCATCTATTTATATAAGTTACAATACTGATCTCCTCAAAGAAATGAAGATCCTCCTCCCCCTCTTTTTAAAATTTATCCAAAGAGGTGTGATAACAGTACTGACTAATCCTCGGGAGAAATCCGTAAAAAAAAAAAAAAAAAGCTGAGGACATTTTTTTCCCATTTATAGTTCACAGGAATAAAGTCCTATTTCTTTTTTTCTTTAGAAATAGATGTGTAGTTACAAAGATTATGTTTTACAACTGAAAAATGTTCATTAACATGCATAATGTCTGTTTCAGTGAGGGGTTTCCCTACCTGCCAGCGCTGTTTAGAACGGTTTAACCAGTGAGGTCATCTCCTAGTCTTTGTATAGAACATTATGGAGCTCGATTCCCTTTCTGTTCATTACTGTCCCTAGACCTGAAAGAAATATAAAAGGTTCTTGACTACTATCTACCAAATAATGTATACTGCTACTAGCTGCTTAAAACTGGATCTACTTTTCTTATCAAACAGTATAAAACAAATATTTCCTGAATTCTCAGTTTATGACATATTGTGTGATATTCTCCAACCTTACACTTACATATCAAGTGTTAGATCTTGAGGGGGTCACAATAAAGAATGCATTGATGTAAAAAAAAAAGGGAGGGGACAGCAAGGGCATTGTTATCAAAAAACAATTCCAAGAATACTATAAAATTATGTAAACTGTAAAATAAAAACTGTCACAACTGTCATAGAATGGGCATTTTTATTAATAAAGGCTTAATGAAAAGGCAGCAAATGAGATAGATATGTTAAGTAAAAAATGGCATATTTCTTTGTTTTAACCTCCTTTAGCCAATTAAAAAATATTTATATAAAACACATGAAAATGTTGAGGGTATTATGGTAATTGAACTGCAATGAATTAAACTTTAAATTTTTTCTTTATTCTGCTAAGAGGAGGATGGTAAACATTATTCTAATTGTTGAAATAATTTCTATTTAAAATAGTCTTATAAAAGAAGTCTTTTCCTGATGCCTAGTTGAAATGTTTGACAATATTTTAAATGAAATCAGTCAATTGATTATCCTTAATCCTTCCCACCCTGTGTCATAATCCAATGGCTCTGTCAACAGGAAAAAAACCCACTTTCTGTTTTGTTAACAGAAAGCCTAACTTAAGTATACAACATCAAAAATGAATTAATTTCAAATGGATACAGAGAGTACAAAAACAACAACTGAATCAAACAGGTAACCTGCTTAGCTTCCAAGGCTAAGCTTCCAAGGCAAATTTCTAAGCTGTTAATAAAGGGTTGAAATTTCTTTCACTAAGTATACACTGAATTGTTATAATTCAAATTAACCTATGTGGGGGGTTCTTCTGTTAACCTGTTTTCTTTCATGTGGTGAATATAAATTGAATTATCATGGCCAAATAGTTCTGGATATAGAATATTACAGATACAGACAATGACTTAGTGGGTTACTATTATTTTATATACAACTGATAACTTTTAAAAAATTGCTATAAGTTTCATTTCAAGACACCTAGCATTATATTTCTGGAAAAGAAACTGACAATGAGTAACATCATTTAATGAATTAAACTAGTGCCACCACAGATAAGACAACAAGCAGAGAGCAAGTTTATCTTCAAAGACTGAACCGAATGGCCACACCAATTATATTATCCCAATTTGTCACTTCAGTACAACAAAATAGGATGTTAATGCCATTACCACTGTTCTTCCATTCAAAAGGCAGCTGATGGTTAAAGTGCCTGTAACACACATCAATTATTTTTATCCCATGACTTTATTGTATGTTTAGAAAGGTGAAATAGCAGAAGAGAAAGAGGCAGGACAAAAGACTTTAAAGTTTTCTTTCTTCAGATGTATGCACAGGCGATTATATTATGAGTAGGATTCTGTAAAAATAAACCCATTTGATAAATTTAGGTCTGGGGAGACAAATGCAAAATTTCTAAACAAACTTCATTACGGCATGATCATAAAAATATTGAAAGTTTAATTGCCTAAGTTTTCTAGTTTTATTAACATTATTTAGAATACCATCTACCATAACAATATTAGCATAATTTTATCAAACATCAATAAAAATATACAATTCACTTTATATAGAAAAAGAGTTAAAAAACATATATTAAAATTAATTGGTAGAGAAGAATCTCTACACGGCTGTGTAGGGTATAAACATCTTCAGCAAATGTTAGAATTATGATGACTTAGGAACGTCACACATGTTAAAACTATAATTGAGAAACTATTCGTTAGAATGCTTGGTAACTTTTATAAAATGGTCAGAATGAAGCAAGGCTACCATTCTGCCAGATTTATTATTTTGAATGGGTCTGCACGTTACAAAATAGATCATCTGTCCAATTCACAGATATTTTGTAACAGTTTACAGAGTCATAAGTCACAAAGGTTGGGAAAGGCCTTAGAGGCTGACAGTAAGGTAGGAAACAAGAAAAATGGGGATGGTTTTACTACTCTAGGGACCTCTCTGTGCACAAATATCACTACAACCTGGCTCGTAGGACTGCCCTGCCCTGCTCCTGGCAGAGACACACTGGCATGAAAAAGGCAAGTTCCCAGCAGCAATGGCAACTCTAGATGTCACACTGCTCAGTTTAGGGGAGAGACACTACTATGTAAAACAATAGCTGGCTATGGGCTTCCTCATTTCATTAATAAACCAGAAATATAGCTTATATTTTTAATGGGGTTTCTGTGGCTTTCTTGAGTATTCTCCCAAAGGCCACATCTGTAAACAAAACTATGATATAATTTCTGGTGCTAAAAAGGAGAACCATCCAAATCAACATAGTACTAAAAATGTTCATCTCAAATAGTAACTATTCATAGTAACTACCATGACTAGGCTGATACTGTATAAACACTTTATGGTTTTAAAATAATACATTAAAGATGTAGAAAACATTTACAAACCCAGACACTTAAAAAACACCAAAATTATTTTTGGCTTATGTTAAAGATGATTATGCATTTTTGTATACTTCTACATATGTTTTAATTTATAAAAGAAAGAAATGAAACAAAGTAACAAAGCTTTAGTCTAAAGTTTCCTAATTCCTTCCTCTCTCCTTCATTGCTGGTGTACTGTTCTGAATGATGTACCATCTGAGCTGTGCTTCCCTTTCCAGCTTGCTTTCCCAAATACGTTTCCCCGAATAAGTAGTTTGCTTAAGACCCTTTTCTGAACTGAACTGAGGGCGGCCAGGGAGGAAACCTTTCACATTTCTACTCCTTCCACTTCTGACCCTGCTACAGTTGCCTGTAAGGGAAGGCTCATAGATAAAAGTTATGAAATATTTGAAATAAGTGATAATGACTTAATTATAGCATTTTCTTTTTCTCAACTTCTTCAGTGCATGACTTACTGATTTTAATTCTTCAGTGACAATTAATAATTGATTATGCTACTAAGAGAAGTCCTTAAATACATAATATTTTATTATGAACATGCTTAGTAATAATGTCAGACTATAGAATCAGACAAAAACATCAATACATTAAATACTAAATTCTATAGCTATAAAAATTAAGCAGGAAAAAGGGTTATCTAAATGTTTTTAATCAAAAAAGAATAAGATTAAGAACAATCTTATTCTTAAAATTTTTAGTCAAGCCCAATAAATAAAAAGTGTTACAAGTGGAATATTTAACATACACATAATTATTCATAGACTATGAACAATGAGGAAAAAAATTACAACTACAGTTCAATTCTTTACATACAGAAAATGAGTCATCTGCATATAATAAAATATCTTAGCTCTCTGTTCACCTTTGTTCTGTTCAAAATGAGTTCTAGAGGATATTTTTAGTTCAGTCAGAAGGCAATCAAGTTATTCAAAGAAATATTACACAAATGAAATTCAGAAGCTAGCTTGAGAGATTCATGCCATTAAAATTATTACATCATAAGGAGCAAACAGGATATAAGGCAAGCAGTGATAAATGATGAAGATAAGCTTAAAATATAAATTTTGTATTTAGTCAGCACCAATGAAGTAATAGACTTTTTACTTACATAATACAATTTATTTCTCCTGATGAAGAGCTTCAATGAAAGCATCAAGTTTTTCTTGAATTTCTCTAACTTTCTCTGTGCAGATAAAAAGAGGTGATAAATTTTTTAAAAAAATTACTTTTCAAATGTATCACAAATCATAGGAGATAATTATTTACTAACTGGTCTGGTATATTTCTTTAACTATTTGGGGAAAAGGGAAAAAAAATTGAGTCTCATCATAATACTTCATACCCAAACAAAGTCCAGACAGATTACAGTAGTCTCTTAGCCATTTTTTGAGAGGAGGAGAGGGAGAGACCTGTGACAGATCCTTTTAGAATCTAATAAAAGCTATGGTTTCTTATATAGAAAAATGTATTTATAGACCCCTGTATAATTATGTACAGAATTTTATGGAATTCCCAGATTCTCTGAAACCTAACCAAAGACTCATAGTTAGCAATGCCTGAAACTGAGGAAGATATAAAACAATAAAACCATTTAAAAAAATTAAAAGAAAATATAAGTGGATATTTAACTAGCCGTAGACTGGGAGATGACACTTAAAGTTTAAAATGACAGGAGTTACAAAGGAAAAGATCAACCAATATGGCCACGTTGAAACGTACGCTTTTATTTATATGTCAAAATGTCATAAAATTAAAAGACGAAGAAAACTATGGGAAATATCTGCAATGAAGATGAGAAGGGCATGTACTTCAAAAACACATACAAAAAAAGTACTTTTCCAGCTCTGAATAAAGGAAAGAAAGGTTTAAAAACACCAGAGCCACTAAATGTAGATTTACATTATTTATTTGATTTTCATGTTTATAAACTTCCAAATAAAATCTATAATTTCTAGCAGGGTGTGGTGGCGTGTGCCTGTAGTCCCAGCTATTCAGAAGGCTGAAGTGAGAGGACTGCTTGAGTCCAGGAGTTTGAATCCAGCCTGGGTAACATAGCAAGATCCTATCTCTAAAAAAAAAAAAAAAAAAATCTACAATGTCTCTCTGAAATGTAGATTTCCTGCATAAATGTGAACTATTCACAGTACACGCCAATCCCCTATTAAAAGTGGCAAAGTTATGATCTATACTACTTCATTGCTAACTTAATTATGCACCTCCTATTTTAAAATGTAAGTTACAGTAAGCATGCTAACAAATATTTTTGTCCTTTTAACACTGTTTAACATATTGAGAATTATTAATTAAAGTGGGTTGGCTGGCTGATTTAAAGCTAGTGATCCAGAGGCAAAATTGGCAAGCATCCTACTTTGCATCCACAGGTAAGTCATAAAGGATGCATTTAATAGTCAATGTTTAAATCTTTTACACTTAAAAGTAAATATCTGCCATTGAAGAGGTAAGTATCCCTTTTTTATCAGTAAGATAATAGTAGTGATAAGTACCCAGTAAAAGGAAAAATTGTGCTTTCTATGAATTCTTAGTAGCCTTGCAGGAACTCAACAAAGTCTATGATAGTTACAAACAAAGAATATAATGTTTTCATATTCTTTTTCCAGTAATTTAACATTTCTAATTCTTGGTATTAGATTGACACTAAATAAAATCTGTGGGGAAAAATCCTATTGTTTAAATCAAACTATTTATTGAGAAAATATAATAGTTATCACAAAGACAGTATTAACTCCTTATATATAAGATTAAACGAAAGACACCAGAAAACATAATCCCAACCCATCTCTTGGAAATTTAGTCTGTATTTTTTGGCAGGCTGACTTCCATTCCAAAAAAATTTTTTTTTTTTTAGATAAAAGTCAAACCAGTAAACATACTTGCTGTCCCAAAATAAGGCCACATTCTTAGCTTTAAAATTAATTCATCTAGTTGCTTAGAAACTACCTATTTTTTTCCAATGGATACAAAAGTTTCATATAAGTGCAGTTCATCAGCTGAATAATTTTTAAAAAGGGAGGAAGGTAGGAGAAAAAAGTTTTTTAAACTGTCTCACAGAATTTTTGAAATAGATGGATCTTTAAAAAGTCATTTAACTCAAGTAACACAACACACAGAAATCTCAAACAGGTGTTTAGAGCCTCGGTGGCTCCTCTAAACATTTCACTGACAAACACTTCTACTTGCGAATGCTGAACTAAGTGAAGAGAGGAAATCCAATTCTACTTAATACATGATTTGAGTACCACAGGGCAGCTGTAGGGCTAGATCTGTCCATCTTTTGCCCTGTCAATGACCTCTATCCTATCTGTAGGCATGTGGTACAGTAGCCTAACTTACAAGAGACTGTTAAAAGCAGGATCTATTTGCACTGAAATATACCAAGAGCCTCTCTGATGCAGGTGTCTTACTCTGTAAGGTCTAAATGAAAGTAAAATTCTTCTAAAATTAAGAAATAAGCATTTATTTTGTAAATGCAAGTACAATGACTAATTTACTGTAACATAAAAACCACAGAATAAAAAATTGCCAAATTTCCCTTAAGACACTATACTTTTATTGTATAAAATATTTTACAATTAGAATATCAGAACACAGTACTACCATGCCTTGAAATCTCAGGAATGACAAAAGGCATTGAAGTTAATTATTAGGAAGTAATGGGGGCAGGAGGTACGAAGGGAGGGGAGAACAGAGGGAGAACCCAAGTAAGTGAAAAAGAAAAAGGCGGAACTGTGGTAAATGTATCCTTTGAACACTATCTAAAAACATTCATTTCTTTGTTCTTTCACTTATACAATGCACTTGATGGAGTGATATGGGGACAAAGATAATACGCTACCTTTGGGAAGCATTCCTTGCTTACCCTCTCACTCTAAGTCTATCAAGTTTCTACCATGTGATTTCAAATTTGGCATTTCATTTGACCTTCATATAACCCTGCAGGTATCACTGCTAAAGATGACGACATTAAAGCCTGGAGAGTTAGTCTTGTCCACACTCCTTTGATTCAGAAAACCATACAAGATCTGCTACCACATGCTAACTCATAATCGTAAGAAAGCAAATGCTATTATTTTAATTTCATTTGTTTTAAGTTTTACGTTTGACATGAAATAAGACATATTTCAGTAAAAATCAGGGAACACACAATAGTTACTGATACTTCCTAAGTAAGTAGTCCTGTACCTAAGGATGATCAAAACTGTAAAATATTCTGATGAATATTATGACTTCTTGAGGAGACTAAATCTATACACATTTGGATAAACCCTTGGAGAACAATACAAGAGTATGAAATGGGACACCAGCATCTTCAGTGTCTAGAATAATGTCTGGATGATTATATATGCTCAATAAATACTCAATAAATGATAGATGAATGAAGTTCCTGAAAAGATGGCACAGAAAATAAGGGCCATGGGTTATCAATCAAGAAGGAGGGAAAAAAAAAAACCACTTAGCTGGTTTCCTGAATATTATACCATTGACTAAGAGGACAGAAGACAGGATCATGAGCAAGACTGGGAACAGGCTACACATTGACAATGAAGGTTAAGGAAAGCTGGTGGGTTACACCTGAACCAGATAACCAACAGAGATCAGAGGAATACTCAGCTCTCACAACACAATACCAGTGCAGGGGAAAAAACCTTCAACTTAATTATCACATCTTATTATCAAGGCTGAAATAAGCTGACTACATATATATATATTCACTTGCAGCTTTAGAAACTACATTCTGATTTCATGCTTGGCAAGAAAGCTACATTACAAATAATAAGCAGCATTATTTCCCATACTTAAATTCATTCATTTTAAATTTTTTTTTTTTTTTTTTTTTTTAGACAGAGTCTCACTCTGTTGCCCGGGCTGTAGAGTGCCATGCCTTCAGCCTAGCTCACAGCAACCTCAAACTCCTGGGCTCAAGCAATCCTTCTGCCTCAGCCTCCCGAGTAGCTGGGACTACAGGCATGTGCCAGCATGCCTGGCTAATTTTTTTACATATATATTTTTTAGTTGGCCAATTAATTTCTTTCTATTTTTATAGTAGAGACGGGGTCTCGCTCTTGCTCAGGCTGGTCTTGAACTACTTACCTTGAGCTATCCACCCGCCTCGGCCTCCCAGAGTGCTAGGATTACAGGCGTGAGCCACCGCGCCCGGCCATCCCCAACTACATTTCAAGCATTCCCCTCCCCTCCACAGTGCTCACCCCATCCCTCAGATGTAGGTCTACCCTCTACCCCTCAAATCCCTAGTGAACATCAACACCATTTGAGGACCATAGTGTTAATGAGTCAGTACTAATTTGATGGCGAGTATATGTGGGGCCCATTCTTGGGGTCTTGTGCCTCTATCAAGATTTTGAAGGACTTTACGTTCTCTAAACAAATTCCTAACTGGCATCAACCACCATTCACCTTTACCTGATATGCAAATGTGTCATCCTTTACTCTGACTCAAGGATGGTAAAAAGTATTGAAACAAAGGAAGCCTTTTAAATATCACTAGATGTGTGTCAAGTTCAGCAATGTTTAAAGTTGGTATCCCAAAGGAAATGTCCTCAGGCTATTTGATGCATGCAACTCCTAACCATGGGCCTCCTGGCATCAAGTAGACCCAAAAATAAGGGGAAGAGTGCTAATTATAGATCTTAAATTTTCTGTTCTTTTCATGACCATTTCTTCAGGATGCTGACCTTGGAGCCATAAAATCTTGGCACCTATTGTTTCACAGTGAAGAGTGTTTTGCTTTTCTCGTAAGTATTGAAGTAGTTCATGATCTTAAAATAGATTTAGTGAAAGGGCAGCAGCTTTCTATTATATTTTCCCATTTGTTCCAACAAGGTCACAGGAAAATGTCAAGAGTAACTTGTATTGGTGTTGTTACCAGTTCACTTTGCTTTATGTTATATATAAAAGGTAACTTTCAGATACATAAATTGCTTTTTTACTAAATCTTTCTTTTTCTTAGTAATTAATTGGGATTTACAAGCATAGCTTAATCTTGCTAAAGGGCTGCTTGGGCCAAAATCCACTTATTCTCCCTAGGCTTCCCTTATGTTTTCTAACTCCGAATAGTTTATCAAGAGCAAAATGCTGTAAGACAGTGTCTTTCCCCAGAGACTTAGCTTTTAACTAGATTAGGATTCCAAGGCAAATTAAATGCTTCATGGCCTGAGAACTTAATTCAGTTTTTGTTAATTAACTAGTTGGTGGATTGATTATAAAATGTCTAATTTTATCAGGATAAAGACAGGAAAAAAATAGTCTTTCTGATTTTTCATATTTTGTCACGTGTATATGTTAGAAAAATGACAAACTATTGAACCCACTGTGAGTGTTAACCTCCTCAAATATTACATGTCTGGATAATGAATGTCATGGTTAGGACTGATGCTGTGCACTGGTAGGTTATAGTCATTGTGTGATTTGAGAGACAACACAAGCTCTTTCCACTAGTCTACAAATCCCTTCCACCAACCCTCTCTGATTCTACTTATTATAGTTAGATTTATAACTTCTACATGCCTGACACTTTGAGTCACATCACAAATATACTATTTTCTGAAAAGTAATTTTAAGTATCATGAGGGTATAAGTCATCTAAAGTAATGCACTAGTTCAATTCCATCACTTCCCTTACTGGATGGTAGAAAGCACGCAGGACAGCAACACCTAAGGTCTACATTATGAAAAGTCCACTAGTTTACTCTCAGTATCACAGGGGTATTAAGCTGTTGGTTAGCAAGGAAGAAAGAAAGAGAAGTATAATTTCCCAAAAATTCAAGAAAGCAGTTTATGGGCGATGAAGAGACTGAGCTACTAAAGCAGCTAACATAGACATATCATTAAAATTTAGTCCTTGAAACTAGGACTAGGACTATTATATTTAACCCCTTTCCCTAAAGAACAGTTCTGTTTCATTCATTCAGCAAATACTTAGTGAGTGCTAACTATGTCCCAGAAAGTGCTCTGGGCCCTGAACATTCAGAAGTGAGATCACGGGATTTATATTTTAGAACTTTTGTTCTGGCTCCCCTGTGGAGAAAAGACATCAGAAAGACAGAGTCGAAAGCAGAGAAGTGAGGAACTTATTACTGTAGTCCAGGAGAGATGTGACAATGGCTTGAAGGATTACAGCAGCCATGGAGGTAGTAAGAAGTGGTAGGATTCACAAAGTAGTCTGAAGGTAGAGCCAACAGGACTCACTGAGGGACTGAAGGAGACGTAGCAGAGACCTGAGCAATGCGGATAGAGAAATGACATTTCCAGGGATGAAAGACTAAGGGAGTTTGGGGGGAAAGATGAGGAATTCTGTTTTTGAGACATTAAGGGAGTGATATGCAGTAGGCAGTTAAATATATGCGTCAGGAGTTGAGAGAAAAGAGCCATCAGGAAACACGAAGGTGGGAATAGTTGGCGGGTAGATGGTATTCGAAGATGGGTCTATGGATGTGACTCACTAGATAACAAATGTAGAAAGATAATAAGAACAAATCATGGGCACTCTGACACCTAGAATTCAAGAAGAGAATGGGAGCCGGAAAAAGAGGTTGAAAAGATTATTCAGAGAGACAGAATGAGAACCAGGAGATTTTAGTGTCCTGCAAACCAAGTGAAGAAACGGTTTCAAGAAAAAGGGACTGATGAACTGTGTTGAATTCAGCAGAAAGTAGACCAAGATGAGAAATTAGACTTGACTACTGATTTGGCTGTATCAAATCATGAGGAATGTTGACTTTGACAAGAGCGGGTTCAGCAAAACGTTGACAAGGAAAGCCTGATTGTGAGAAATTCCTCAGAGAGGGAAGTGAGGTACTGGGACAAGAATGTAGAGAAAAGTTTCCAGAAGATGTCAATAAAAGGGAAGAGAGACATGGGGCAGAAGCTGGAAAGGGACATTTGGCCAAGTGAAGTTTTTGTTGCTTATTGGTATGTGCTTTAGGAAGGTGGGATTCTATAGGTGGTGAGAAGGGACAGTGACCCAGAAGTCATGATGAGAAACAAGAATAACTATCTTGCCTCTAACTAGGGTCAGTAGAGTAGAAAACAGTCTCTTGGTATATTGTAAATTTAAAAACTTTGTATTTTCTTGCTGTCCCAGCATGCCCACAAACAGGCTGTGAGCTTATAGCCAGGTGCACCACTGTGATAAGGTTGGTCCTGTCTCCACTTTCCCTTTTTGCCCTTCCATGACTGCGACCTCCTAACATTCAATTGCACAGATGAAATCCTCTTCAGCCTTTTGCTGGGTATTCCATCCTGACTCCCACTAAAGCCACCTGCCCACAATCCTCATTGTCTCTCAGCTCCCCGCCTGCCTGGTTGGGCCTGCTCCCTTGCCGCTCCTTCACGTGGCCCCCTCTGGATGTGCAATGACTGTCTCTCTAGGAACTGTGAGTATGATACGCTGATAAACTTTGTTTTCTGAGCCTATCCTGAGCCCCTCTTATGGTTGCACCTGACTGACCATCACCTAAAAGAACACAGAACACCAGGTGACAAGGTTGCCAGGGAAATAGTGTCCTTGAGAAACTGACAAGTTCTGTCCTAGAACACAACTGAAGGGAACATTCAAAGAAAAAGCTAAAGGCATAGTGGATTTTGCTAATGCCATACCATGTGTTGTAAAAAGCACAGTGCAAGAATTTGGCGGATTGGGTATGGGAGGGGTGGGGCTGTGAGCCAGAAGATGATGGACAAAGCTGACAGCTCTAAGACTCGGGGAAGTCTGAGATGCTTCTGTTGAGTGTAGTACAAAGGGGGTGTAGAGCATGTGGATATTTTTTGACATTACATTCCTCACCTTGTCATCTCCAGGCTGCCTTTAATGTTTACTGTATTATATTTTATAGTTTAGATAAACTTCGGTGAGGATGAGAGAGAGAGAGAAATATGATATACTATGTGATGTGGCCAAGGTACCAGATGGCACTGAGAATTTAGAATATGTTTGTATCTTTTATAGAAAAGAGAAAGACTACGAAAGGAGATTGAGTTCTTCGTGAGACATACATTTGTGGGGTTCCGAGGGGCAGAGGATATAGATTACAGAGATATACTTCACTAGCCACTATGAAAGCATTAAGGAATCTCTCATTTTTTTTTCTCTCACCCACTTTCCTTTCCTAAGAACAGAGAAAATTGGGGAGAGATTGGGCAAGTAGACAGTAGAGAATCAAGAGAAAACAGAACATAAGAAACCAAAGACCAAACTTTAATAGTCCCAATTATTTTAAAGAATTTTTCCCTTACTAAAAATAATTATCCATTTGAATTCTTCTACATTTGTTCTATTTCTTAAGACTTTGTATTTAGAATATGAAAAAGGAATTGTACTTAGACCTGAAACCTTAACAAATATCATATACATATTTATTTCATATTTCTTTTGCCCTTCAACTTACCATTTTTCTTGTTTCCGTTTCTCTTATATACTCCTCCAGAGTAAGAAAATTTTCTCTTATATATACTCCTCCAGAGTAAGAAAAAAGAAAAGGAAATTCAGAGAGTTCTATAAAGTATTGAATAATTTTGGTTTATCTGGGGTTTTCACTACTTCTTAAGAGCCTCAGAGGAAAGACAGTTTCTGGCATTCAGGCTATCTTAAGAAAAACCGATTTTTAAAATCCTAAGTATTACCCATACAACAGGATGATCTTTCCACAAAGCTCCAGGGCAAAGAGGGATTTAAAATACTCCATTTTCTAAATTAATTATGCATTTTCTTAGGTCCATCCTGTACTTATTTTCTTTATCACCATAGAGCATTCTTTATATACTTGTAGGCTGATGACCCCTGAGATATTCCATGAATTCACATAAACACCAAGAATTGTCTATAGGCTGGGAAAGGCTGTGTCAGGGGCTACTAACTACATGTTATTTTGAAGAAATGTCAGTCATTTTCCTTAATCCTTATCAGATACTATAGATGGCAGTTAGACGTGCTGCCTCATCAACTCCTCCACCCTCACCTTCTGCTGAGGTTTCACAACTGTCACTTGTTCAGTTAATATCTAATAATTTATTCAATATTTAATTAATTCATTTAATATTTTCAGCTATTCTTTTGCACATATGATGGCATGGCCTTACATGAGATTTGGATACTAAAGTAGTAAATAAGTCTCTAAACTCAAACAGCAACTATTATAGAAAGAAAAATAAATAATGAACAAAGAACTGCAAATACTGTGCATTGATAGCATGTAATAGGTGTTTTAAAAAATTTAACTGGGAGGCCATTAGGTTAAGACAGTTCTAGTCCCTTGGATTCCTACATAAGCAAACTGCAGCCCAGTGTAAACAGCTAGATGAAACTTAAGCTTAACCAATCAGAAATCATCTGCTAACCTCTCAATAGATACTTTACCAATCAGAAGCCACCAACGAACCACTAACTAGGAACTTTCCACTTTAACCAATCAAATCTATTGTTTTTGTCTTAATTCCATGGACAACCTTGTAAGTTTCCTCTCTTGCCCCCACCCCCTATCCCCAGTGGTCTGGTGCTGCCTGATTCATGATTGCTATCTGCTCAAATAAACTCATTAACATTTTAATGTGCCTAAGTTTATCTTTTAATAAGGGTATGCAAAAGGTTCAGCTGAATGAAGACGTGTTCATCTCCACTTGGGAAAGGAAGCATGGTCTGAGTATTGAAGGATGAGTTTAGTTTGCACAGAGTCTAAGAAGGGAATAACATGTTCAGATTTTCATGTTAAACAGATGAGTGTGTCAGCAGTGTGGAAGATAACGGGAGCAGAGTGGGACTGGCGCGAACACCACCACAGGAGAAAAATCAGCCAGTGAAATCACATCCAGCAGGAGAAAGGAAATACAAATTTTAGCTGGAACCATCTTAGCAGAAGAGGCTGTTTAATATGTTAATCTAGTCCACTGAAGAAGCGGGATCTGTATGTTAATAGTTTGGCAGATGCTGGCATTCATCCCTTCTTAAGAAGTATTACATTCAGGGGCTCATGACAGGGAGCATAGAAGAAAAGAGGAAAACAGGCAAACTCATGACAAAGCATATTGTGCTTCATGTCTTTTCAACTGCAAGGTCCTCTCTTGAATGAATGAGCTTATTCTGCCTGGCAAATGCTCACCCAAGCAGGCAACACAGCCAGACCCACGCTTGGCGGAAGCTGCCGTCAAAATCTAAAACACCTGTGACATCGCAACCAAACTGAATACTGAATCAGTCCTTTGTAAACAAAGGAGTAGCCATTTGGGAATAAATACCCCCAGGTGGATTCACCTAGTGCAGAAAATGAGCTTTGTTTGCCAGCTCAAGAAACACTGCCATATCCTGACAGCTGTGGGCTCCAAACAAGGCCTTAGCAATGCTTTTCAAAGCAGTATTATGCATTTGATGTTTCTTTCTCTTTAGCTAGATAGTGAGTTGTTGGAGGTGAAGTACTACGTCTTGCCTGCATATATAACCCTAGCACCTAGCAGCAAATCTGCAACATAATAAGGGATAAATAAATGAGTGTAAAACTACTTTTAAAACGTCATTTCTTACATGGAAGGCCACCACACCAGTATTTTATTGCCCCTTTTTCATAGCTTGACTGTTCAGCCACGAAGAATATTAATAATATGCTTTTCTACGTATACAGTATTACTTTAATTACACTTAAGAATAGAATATTAGTAAACTCGGATGCATTCTATAAATCATATCATTCTTAATGCTATAGCACTCTGTCCATTAAAGATTTTCTATAATATTGTTTTGCTGGGTCCGATAGATTAGAATGTAATTATAAATTATTTTTCATTGCAGTTGTGTTTTTTTCTCACTTTCCAAAAGCTCCATTTCAATTTCTGCAGTACTATAGGGATATGAGTTCTTCTACAATTACTTATTAAGTAATAATTATAATGATTTTTAGAAATATTATAATTCTTCAAATAATTCATGTTTATTCTAGAAAACAAAACGAATCGAAACAAGCAACATGAAAAAGCATTCATAATTCCACCAACTAGAGATAACTGGCCTTAATATTTTTGCTGTTATATCTTTTCAGATATTTTCAACGAAAAATAAATATAAATTTTCAAGTAAGGGGCTTCAGATGGCTGACTAAAGGCATCTGATACTCACCTCTTCCACAAAGAAGAATGAAAACAGCAACTAGATCACACTTTGAATAGATCACCTAAGAGAACACTGGAGTTCAACAGTGAAGTAACAGAAAAACACCTAAGGGAAGGAAGGTGAGGCAAGCCCAGCAGCCTGCTAGGCCAGGATCAGCTGGGAGCCAAGAGACGCATATCCCACGTGTGCAAGGACTATTCACCATATGCAAATCAATAAATGTGGATACCTCAGATCAACAGAATGAAGGACAAAAACCATATGATTATTTCAATAAATGCAGAAAAATCATTTAATAAAATTCAATATCCCTTCATGATAAAAACTCTCTAAAAACTAGCCATTGAACATACCTCAACATAATAAAGGCCATATATGACAAACCTACAGCTAACATACTGAAAGGGGAAGGGGTAAAAGCCTTTACTCTAAAAACGGGAACAAGCCAAGAATGCCAACTTTCACAACTCCTATTCAATACAGTACTGGAAATCCTAGCCAAGGAATCAGGCAAGAGGAAAAAATAAAATATAACCAACATGTAAAAGAGAAAGTCAAACTGTCCCTCTTTGCAGACAACGAGATCTTATATCTAGAAAAACCTAAAAATCCCACCAAAAAAATCTTAGATCTGGTACAAAAAAATCAGTAAATTTATAGGATACAAAATCAAGAAACAAAAATCTGTAGCAATTTCTATACACCAAAAATAAGCTAGCTTAGAAAGAAATCAAGAAGGAAATCCCATGTAAAATAGCTATAAAAAAATAAAATACCTACAAATAAACTTAACCAAGGAGGTGAAAGACCTCTATAAGGAAAACTACACAACATTGGAGAAAGAAATTGAAAACAAAACAAACAAATGGAGACACATCCCATGCTCATGGATTGGAAGAACTAACTCATTAAAATGACATACTACTCAGAGCAATCCCTAGATTCAATACAATCCCTATCAAAATACCAATATCATTTTTCACAGAAATAGAGAAAACAATTGTAAAATTTGTATGAAACCAAAGAAGAGCCAGAATATCCACAGGAATCCTAAGCAAAAAGGACAAAGCTGAAGGCATCACAGTGCCTGACTTCAAAATATATTACAAGGCTTTAGTAAACACAACAGCATGGTATTGGTATAAAAAAAGACACAAAGAACAATGGAACAGAACAGAGAACCCAGAAATATATCCATGCACTTACAGCCAACCGATTTTTGACGAAGGCACCGAGAACATACATTGGGGAAGGGAACCTTGTTCAATAAATTGTGCTGGGAAAATTGGATATACATATGCAGAAGAATGAGACTAGACCCCTTTCTTTCGTCATGTACAAAAATCAACTCAAGATGGATTAAAGACTTATGACCATAGGGAAACACTTCAGGATATTGATCTAAGCAAAGATGTTATGGCTACAACCTCAAAAGTATAGTCAACAAAAACGAAAATAGATAAATGGGACTAAATTAAACTAAAAAGTTTCTGCACAACAAAGAAAACAACCGAGTGAAAAGACAACCCGTTTGCAAACTATTTATCCAACAGGAGACTAATATCCAGAATATACAAGAAACTCATCATATAAAAACTAAATGAAAATGGGCAAAGGACATAAATAGACATTCCGCAAAGGAAGACATATAAGTGACAAACAGGTATATGAAAAAATGATCAACATTACTAATCATCAGGAAGATGAACATCAAGAGCACAATGTGATATCACCTTACCCCAGTTAGAATGGCTAATACTAAAAAGATAAAAAAATAATAGGTGCTGATGAGATTGCAGAGAAAAGGGAACTCTAATACACTGTTGGTGGGAATGTAAAACAGTATAGCCACTATGGAAAACAGTATGGAGATTTCTAAAAAAAAAACTAAAAATAGAACTATAATATGATCCAGCAATCCCACTACTGCCTATTTATCCAAAAGAAAAGAAATCAGTATATCAAAAAGATACTTACACTCACATGTTTATTGCAACACTATTTACAATAGCAAAGATAAGAAATTAACCTGTGTGCTCATGCACAAATGGATAAAGAAAATGTAGCATACAGACACAATGTAATACTATTGGCCATAAGAGAGAATGAAATCATGCCATTTGCAGAAACGTGGATGGAACTGGAGAACATTACATTATGTGAAACCATCTAGGCACAGAAAGACAAATAATCACGTGTTCTCACTCATAGGTGAGAGCTAAAATAGTTGATCTCATGGAGGTAGAGAGTAGAATGGTAGGTACCAGAGGTTGGAGATGGTGTGGGGGTTTGGGGTGAGAGGCACATGAAGAGAGGCTGGTTAATGTGTATAAACATACAGTTAAATAGAAGGAATAAGCTCTTTATTCAATACAGAGTAGGGTGAATATAGTTAACAACAATTGTATATTTTACAATAGCTAGAAGAGAAGACTTGAAATGTTCCCAACACATAGAAATAATAAATAATAGGGGTGATGGAGACCTTAAGTACCCTGACTTGAACATTACACATTCTACATACATAATATTACATACACCCCATAAATATGTACACGTTATATCGATAAAAATTTGTTTTTTCAAAAACAGAATTATGATATACATACTATTCTATCACCAGATTTCATCACTTAATAATATACCATGAATGTACACATACATACATTACATGTACATACACAGATTATAGGAATTTACCGGAGTGAAATATATTTATCCAATTTCCTATTGTTGAAATTTTAGATTATTTTCTATTTTTTTCTGTTATAAAAAATACCACAATTAATCTCCTTGTAAATATATTTATGTAACATTTGTCCAAATTTTTGAGCTATACTAGAATTTTATTTTTATTGTGATTTTTACAATGACCCTCGGTTTTAATATATGAATTGCTATTAATTATAAGAGACTTGCATCCTGGAACTAGCATCACAATGATTTAAAAAACTGGTAAGCATGTGACTTACAGCAACCACTTTTCTTTACTTAAAATTAAAAGCCATAGGCAGTTGGAATATTATCATTAACTTTGACTTCATGCATTTTTAAAACATCTCATTTCAGTCTTTATCATAGCAATGGGTTATAAAAATTATTTAGGATAATGGTAACTCATTAGAGGCTCATAAATTTTCATCATTTAAAATGCACAGGACTTGCTCAGAATTTTTATTTAATTTTTATTTTATTAATCTTTAATTTTATATTAAAAATATAAATTATTTGTGTATATTTTTAAATATCATGATTTTAAAATACCTGTACCATTGAAATGCCTACAGAAAAAAATAAATAACCTTGTAATTGTGATTCAGAAACTGTCTAGGTTCTAACCTTCTTCCCTCCAATCAATTGTTTTTATACTATGATTCTAAATAATGGAAAGTTTCTCCAGAACACAACAATTTGTTATAGCAGAGCTAATTTTACTCCTAAACATGAATTTGCTGAATTAAAGGTATGCTCATTTTAATACTTTCAATAAATAACAATGATGTTGATATCTAGTGCTATTTTTAGAAACCATAATAAAAACAGGCATAGCTCATTTTATTGCACCTCACTTTATCACACTTTACAGATATTGTATTTTTTACAAATTGACAGTTTGTGGCAACTCCGTGTCAAGAAAGTCTGTTGGAGCGATTTTTCCAACAGTATGTTCTTGCTTCATGTCTGATAATTTTGATAATTCTCACATTTCAGACTTTTTCATCATCATTATTATATCTGTTATGGTGATCTGTGATCAATGATCTTTGATGTAAGATCATTACAAAGATCAATGATCTTTGTAATTCTTCGGAGGCACCGTGAACCACGCCCATATAAGACACCAAGCAGAAGCCGTAAGTGCTGTGTGTGTTCTGACTGCCCCACCCACCAGCTGTTCCCCCATCTAATGGAAGTAAATATATTCCCACTCAGTATGCACAATGAGCTTCATGAATGTTCTTTCTCCTGCCGTGTCCTTAATGTTAATTAGGACAAAGAGTAAAAGTGCAACTTCTATTAATAATTTAGGTGTCCAAATATTCACTGAAGACCCATCATGTGCCTGCCATTAAGAATAATAAAAAAAAAAAAAAACGTAAAATATAATCCTTAGCAGTAAAAAAAAATCATCAACCAATTACAATTAAACAATAATTAGTTAACATGAAATTAACTTAGTGAGCATCTACTCTGTGCGGGGAACAGCACTTTAAGAGGATCCAGAAGTGTGAGACTTGGTCCCTGGTGTCAAGAAGCATAAACCCTACATTTTGGCCCTCACATGTCTAGAAGTCCAATCTCCAGGAGCCTCAACCTTCAGTGAGAGCACAAGGATCTGAAAATAACTAACCTGAGGCTTCAGGTAACAGATAACAGGTCAAGAAATTCTGCACCTCCTGTCTGTACACACTTTAATTCTGTTTTTGTCTCCAAACCGCCTCTTTCACTCACTCGTGTCCTGAAGTCTAAAAGTTATCATTGACCCCTCACTCTCACCCACATATCACACCCATCAGCAAATCCTGTTACTCATGTCTCCAGAGTCACACCTGATTCCGCCCACTTCTCACTGCCTCTACTGTCATCGCAATTCCTTGGCACCACTGCCTGGACTTCTTAATCAGCCTACCGACTGTTCAGGGAATTTCTCCCTGACCCGTCCAACCCAAGCAGATGGCTGTCTTCTTACAAGATACGTAAGATCGCACTTTCCTGCTCAAACCTATTTCCAACTGCAATTAAGAAAAATCTAAGTCCATGAACAAGCCAAAGAGGCCTTATGCTGTCTGACCCCACTGACTCCGCATTGCCCCCTTGTCACTCCTGCTGTGCTGGTTCCCCTTCAGTGCCCACAGGCACCAAGCTCTTTTCAAGTCAAGGCTTTAACGTATGATATTCCCTTGACCGGGATGTTCTTTCCTTATTCTTCATCTGGCTAAAACTTACCTGCTCTTCAGGTTTCAGCTTAAATGTCACTTGTCTGTGAGGCCGTCCTGCACGCACCCGTGTATTCAGTTCCCTTCGTTCTACTCCCTCATACTAGCTCTGTAATTTTCCTTCTTGGGGCTTCATCAGCTTGAATCTATATTCTTATCCATGTGATTTTTGTTTAGTATCTATAAGCCAGAAGTACCATGAGATCACACAGTGTCTGCCTTACTGTATTCAATAGCTAACGTAATACTGAAATATAGTGAACAATAAACACTAAATGAACAAATGGTTGAATCTTCTTAGAAACACAGGCTGAAATGGGAAATAGGAGATCCTTTATGACACCTATGCCTGGATCACTTTAGTCTTAGGGCTATCTATAGCAGAAGAAAACAACATTTAAATGTTTGTGATCCTGAGTCACCAAGACAAGCCTAAATTGTTTTGATATAGATGTTTACTTTAGTAGGGAAGTATGTAACATCTTTTTTAAAGGCTTAAATGTTTTAAAAAATATTAAAGTTGTAAAAAATTATCTACTAAAATGGCAATTTTGGTTATTTTAAAAAGTCAATTATCTATACGGGATTAATTAGACTTTATTTGGAAAGAGAACACTTATGCACATGACACAATCCATATGATACAATGTATGTTGCAAACATTGTGGTCTAATGAAAATAAAAAAGGAAAAAAATATCATTTTGGAAGAGATTTACTTGGGGAAAAAGGGAGGATTTGTATAGGCAAAGAGGGGCTAAATTAGAATAGATTTCTAGACAGAAGAGAAACAGCAAAGATTCAGAAATGAGTGGTAATATGTATATATAGAAAAGATGCGAATTTGCATTAAATAGAGCAAAGAGTCCATATTATAGCAAGAAGATTAGGTAGCTATATTTGGGCCAGAATATTTGTGAGTTTGGGGTAGAAGGAACAAGTGTCCAAAGCTTGGTGCTCCAAGATACAAGTTTATACATTTCATTGGAAAGGAAATCCAATAACCTCAAATTGCATATGAACTACTTCTCACTCCCTGCATTACCTTTCCTATCAACATAATATGGCTTTGAGTAAGACTTCCCTTCCCTGATACATAATGCCTAATGCCACAATCAGTTAAAATTGGGTGATTATGGCTTTGTGATTTTTTACCCCCAATTACTACCAAACTCCCCAATAAATGCAGGCAATAAGACAGCATGCAGCCACGATGGAAGTTGCCCTGGTTCTAAATTCTGCCATTGATTCAGATATTAAAAAGGGCAATTTCAGTCAGCCTGCTGACCAGAGCAACCCCAGTGGGAGATAACCTACCTATTACAGCAAAGCACTTTAAATAGGTTTTAGCCCAGCCCTTTGCTTTTACAGGTACTAAGAAGAGGAACATAAATAAATAAAATTCCTCTTCAGACAAAAATGGAAAGATTGTGCCACTTAAAAAACATCAAAAGTAAATGTCTAAGACAATTGAATAGACAGATGTTTAGTGGTAATATGGAGCAAAGTAAATGTTCACACAAATCAATAGAATTATTGATGGCTTTGATATAAGAATATTCACAACATTTACAAAACATACAAAATTGGAAAACGAGAGCTAATGCATTGAAAATTCGGATGAACATTCATAAAGTACTAAATGAACAATGGGTTAAATATAAAATTTAATGGAACAAAATGTTAAGACCTACATGCAGTTTCCAAAAAATTAATTGTGTAAATACTTAATATGTTTCAACATGGAATCAAATTTAAAAAGCATTCAATTGGCTGAAATTATAACCTACCACGAGTAAGATCTGATTTAATGGCCCTTCCATACACTCTAACGGTGCTGTGCATTTTCCAGAGTGCTTTATTTGATGGTAGCAACACGCCTGTGAAATACGTGGCTGCAGAAAACATTTCTTGAGCCCTTAGCTACGTGGCCAGTGCTTTGTACGAATTGTCTCATCCCACACGGCACCAAATGTCTGTGATAGGTGCTACTATTATTCCCACTTTACATGTAAGGAAACAGGTTTTTAGAAAGTAACTTGCCAAAGAAGCTTGTTCTATTAATTTGAGTTTTCCCAGTTCTGAGCCCACTGTATACTACAGAAAAGAGACTAAAACATGGTATGTGTATGTGTGGGTATGTGTGTTTGTGTGTGTGTATCTCAGCTTAAAGAAAGCATTTTCCAGAAGAACAAGGGGAAGAAAAATAGTAATAAAATAGGTAGTCAATCACAGGACTTTGGATTAGAAAACCACCACAACCATTTCTAACCCTATAATCTATTGTCCTATCATTTTAAAATAAATTTAAAGTTTATCGATTTTAAATTATCTTAAATATCTCCCTCAAAATTGAATTAAAAGAATAGGGAAAATGTTAACTAAGTTGAGAAAAGTAAAGAAGGTCCAAACAAATAATTAGAAGAATTATAACTATAAATCTTTTGTCTGAAAAAGAAATGCTTCTCTGTTTCAGTGAATACAATATATGTAATTAGTTTATTATTAGTTATTTACACTTTTCCTTGTTTCAAAACAGATTTAAGAAAGTTTGCAAAGTTTCATGCAATTTATGGTAAAATATGTGATGATATCAGAGAAAGGAGAAAAGTTGAGTGGGAAAGGCCATAATGAAAACCAGGAGAAAAACTGGTAAACAAGACCTACTAGAAGACCCTGTATATTTGATACAGGTGAGAGAGAAGTATGTCTCTGCATTTTCTAACATCTTTCAGAGAGACAGACTGTCAAGTTTTGGGTTTGCTGTGTTCACACAGTAAAGTAAACCACTCGTGGGAGAAATACACAGTATGTGGTACTAAGAAGAGAAAAACATTCTTTTGCATAATTTTACAAGTGAGTGGCATTCTGCCAAACAGCACTTACAGTAAACAAGAATAGTTTCATCAATGTAGGCAGATAGTTTCGTGCCAATGTGCAATGCAGCATAAAAAGTGTTGTTGATTGGCACAGCTTTTTGCTGACCTGTCTTAAAGAAAGAATATATTTTAGAGCAGATTCTAGAAAAATGGATAACTTGCATATTTTAATACAGTCATTCATATATGTGGTTTTTCTCAAGAAAATTTTTATTTTATTGTTAGCAAAGGTATATGCTTATATGTACAAGGAGATAGTTAGACAAGATACTAAGAGTAGTTATGTCAAAGGCAACCTAATTTAATCAATCAAGTATTCTGTTCTATTTATTTTAAAAGTCTAACCATCTGTACCCTCTCCAACACCCTCCCTAGAGTTCATTTATTCTTTCATTCACAAATCGCTGTTGAACCCCAGCTCTGTTCTTACTACTTGAAATTCATTAGTAAACAAAGCAGATGAAAATTGTCACCAATGTGGAGCTTATAGTCTGGTAGAAAAAGACAAAGGTGACAACAAATCTGATATTAACGAACAGAAAGAATAAAATATGGACCATATTAGAAGCTAATAAGTGCCAGGGAGAAAAGGGAATTAATTAGAAGTCATGGTGGATGCAAAGTTTTAAGTACATGCATGCATATGTTCATATAAACATTCTATTTCCTATTTCCTTCTTTTTTTTAATTCAGGAAATTATGGGGGTACAAACATTTTGGTTACATGTTATGACTTTGCCACATCCCAACCATGATTTGAGGCTTGCCCTTCCCTTCCCCTCCTACAACACTCACCGTGTCCATTAGTTGTGAGTTTACCCATCCCCAATCCCCACCTCCAAAAAATATTACTACTGTGTGAGCACCTTAGTGTTGATCAGTCAGTGCCAGTTTGTTGGTGAGTACATGTGGTGCCTATTCTTCAATTCTTGTGATCCTAGTTCTGTCTGCTGAGAAGGTCTAGAAGCCAAGACAATTCAGTTGCAATTGGTATATCTAGAACCTAGGTCTTGGTTTTGAAATATCATTTTTCATTGAAAGGAACTAGAGCTCCTTGGAGAAATGACTGACTGAAGGGCTGAGGCAACGAAAGTATAAAATGAGCCTGGAACATCTTGTTATGCCAAAAAGTTTGGAATTATTCAAAAACGGTAGGGGATATGTCAAAAGGACACAAAAGTCAGCTTAGAGTGGTTCCCATTGGCCAAATCTGGGACAATATGAGCATCAAAATAAATACAGTATTACATAGAGTAGGAATCCATTTACCCACCCTGATAAAAAGAAAGATGGGGTGGAGGCTCTTTCTTCCAATAGAAAGCCAACTAAGAAATGGGCCTTGAATGATGTAATTAGAAAGTCACAGTTTGACCACCTTCATGACAGCAGTTGGTTCAGGCAAGAATTATCAATGAATGCTAAAACTAGAGAGAAAATTTAAGGGAACAGAATATTTAGACAGTGTCAAAGTATCTTCCCACAAGATACATATTAACTGCAAAGGATAAAATAATAACTTTACAGGGAAAAAACCTGGCAGACATACCTTAACCAAATGATCAAAGTTACTATTTCCAATATGAGACTAATTCATAGAATCTGCTTCCTGATATAATGCACTGAGAAAAATTCAGCATCACATCTATGATATTCCCAACAAAAGAGCATAAACAAAATTTAATCCTGAGGAAACATCAGACAAACTCAAATTAAGAAACATTCTGCTAAAGGGCCTTACTCTTCAAAAATATCAATGTTATGAGAGACAAAGACTTAGGAATTTGCAAATTAAAGGAGATTCAAGATACATGTAACCTAATATAACACATGACCTTGGACTTTGTCTAGACAGAACATTATTGCATAGTCTAAATAAATTCTACATAAAGACAAGGTTGAATAAAGCCTGCAGATTATGTAATATATAATATGAAATATAATGTATAAAAAATCATATATTAACATTAATCTCTTAATTTTTGTAATTGCACTGTGGTTACATAGGAGAATTCCTTTCTATTTTTTCCTTTTGGAAATACATACTAAAATATTTAGAGGTAAAGAAGCGACATTTTTGCAACTTACTCTTAAATGGTTCAGGAAAATATATATATAAACACAGCAGCAATTACAGCATATTTGATAATTAAAAGGATTCCTCATACTCCATGGAGTGTACTCACATAAGACTTGTAAAAGGTAAAGAATGCAGAGCAGCAGGAAAAGCACAGGCCAACATCAGAGAGACCTGAGATTTCCCGCTGACATCCAGGGTCCTTTCTTAGTCTCATAGAACACATTTCATCTTAGATCATGAATCACCAAGATTGTGTGAGACATCTTATTCTCAAGAGAGCAACAATCCCATCTGAGAAAGAGTTTTTAATATCTCCCCGATCACACAGCCAAAAGTGGGTTACATGACCAGTCTCAATAGCAAATGTCAAAGAACATAATTAAAACCAGGTGTAAACTATCAATCTGTACATTTCCTGAAACAAATGCTGATAAACTGCTATGGTTGCTCCCTGATGTTTTTCAGATGCCAGCACAGATCTGTATCAATCACTAGTTAGCACATTTCATTCAGGTTGGCCAAGGATTGGCACTGTATCTCTAGGGGTCTCGAGGGTAAGTGCAGGAATGAATGAATAATATTAGACCTGTACTTACATGGTCCAAGTCCTTGAGCCTTGGTCAAGCTTTCTGAATTTAAAACCACTTATCATTATTCACCATTTATAGAACAAAAGAAGTAGAAAGATACATACTAAAACACTAATCATTTGTATCTTCCACTGAGGGGTAGGCATTGCTTTCAACAGCCAATTCAGTTTACCAAATATTCCAGCATAGACATTCAAAATCACATACAAACTTGACAACTCTTTCATCTCCTTCCACCACTAAATATGAACTTTATGAAAGGTATCAATATAGACTGATTTAATGTAAGAGTTAACTGATTACTAACAAAATCTGTTCCTTTTCTAGCCAACCAGCTTTCATTAGAAGAACAGCTTGGGGGAGTTTTTTCATTTTCTCAATAAATTGTAGCATTGGTATAAGTACATCACAGGTATGTTAAAATCAAATTAACCTTATCAATTACAGTAGTATTCTACCAAAATTCAATTACACTATGAGCTAGTCTATGATCCTAACAAAATAAATCAGTTAGAATTATAGTGGAATTTTCCCAACTTCCTCAACAAAATTGATCCGTGCACAGACGTTGCCATGGACTGGAGTGTAAATCACGAATCCCAGTTAATTCCAGATTCCAAGGTCTTCCATGGGCAGAGCCATATGCCCTGTTTTACATTATAATGTTGTACTGGCATGGATTCCTAGTGGGCTTCATACTTGTACAATGTCTGCCCCCACTGGTAAAATCCTACTTATGTCTAATAGGTTTCCGATTCCAACTAATTACACTACTGAATAAGTTTGGTGACAGTTAATTTCATGTGTCAACTTGACGAGGCTATGGCATGCCCAGATATTTGGTCAAGCACTATTCTGGGTGTGTCTGTGAGGGTGTTTCTGGACAGGAGAACATCTGAATTGCTAGACTGGAGTAAAGCAGATTGCCCTCCCTCAGGTGGATGGACTTCATCCAGTCAGCTGAAGGCCTGATAGAACAAAAGACTGACCCTCCCTCAAGCAAGAGGGAGCTCCTCTTGCCTCTGGACTCACACTGAAACATCAGCTTTTCCTCAGTCTCAAGCCTGCTGGCATTCAGACTGAAACTACAACATTAGCTCTCCTACATCGTTAGCCTGACAGATTTTGGATATTGTCAGCCTCCATAATCAAGTGAGCCAATTTCTTATAACAAATCTGTCTCTCTGTCTCTTTCTCTCTCTCTAATCTGTAGATATAGATGTAGATTTATATACAGAAAGAGATACACACATACAATATATTGTATATATGTGAACAAAAGATAAATTAATACATTGTGTTTGCACACATATCTATAGTGGCCCCTTGGTATCTGTTGAGGATTGGTTCCAGGACCTCCTGCAGGTAGCAAAACCTGTGGATGCTCAAGTCTTCAACTTTTGGATATAAATTGGCACAGTATTTGCATATAACCTATACTCATGCTCCTGTATACTTTAAATCATCTCTAGATTACTTATAATACCCAATACAACATAAATGCTATGTAAATAATTGTTACACTGTATTGTTCAGGGAATAATGATAAGAAAAAAGTCTGTACATGTTCAGTACAGATGCAATTTTTTTCAAATATTTTTGATCCACAATTGATTGAATCCATGGATGTGGAACCCACAGACACGGAGGGCCACCTGTATATATGCATTCTATTTCTCTGGAGAACCCTGACTAATGCATCTGGCTTCTGTTTGTTGGGGTGGGGGTGGTTCTTGGCAGTTAGAGAGGTACCCATGTAAATTCTAGTCTCCATTTATAAATTCCAAATGAGTAGGAGACCATACGTCTCCCACAAGCTTTTTCCTTGGCTTCTGCTGCCAAGATTCTAGACATTTTCCTTGAGCTACCTCTGCTTCCAACTGCAGGAGCATCATTAACAGCCCCGCCAGGACCAGAGTACATACATCTACTCTTTCCCAACTCTGCCCCCCAAGCAAGCTGTCTATTGAGCTTGTTTCATCCCTTTTTCTAAAGCTGTGTTATCTATCCAGGCCAATCATCATGCTTTTCATTTTTGTTGAAATAACATCATGTCCAAGCACTCAATGTGGCAAATATTAATAAATCTTTTTCCTCAATACATCTCTCTTTAGTAAAAGTAAATGTGGCTTTGTCCTAGGACACAGATCTGTGCCAATTTCTTCCAATTCTCTTTTAGAATATTTTTTGTCAAAATACAATTTAAGTATATGTGTGATCCTAAAATGTTGCATTCCCCAGGACAGTGTCATATGGTTCATAGTCACCTCCAAATATACTCCAGATTGCGTATGTCATAGAACTTCCAATAGGTGCCTTCGGCGAACATCAGTGCTATCTGCAGTGTGTATGTGAGCTCACCATGTCATCCCTAAACTAACAATGATTTCAATTTTTTAAGTTTTCTTTACCTCAACCACTGGTCTCCACTTACAGAAATGTCTATAAATATGAGAAAACATAACAAAACATGATGTTTTATGTCCACTGATTCCAGGCACGTCTTCAACAGATCATCATTTAGGTTAATAGTTACACAGTGGCTCATGGTTCTATTGTTAGAACAAACTATTTTGTGTGCATTCAGGAGACAACAATTCCTACATATTACCTTCTAAAGGGAGTCCTCCATATAACATGTAACCTCTAAAATGGAAAACACAAGACAAAACAATATTAGAATTGTTCCAAACTGTCCATCCACAAGGCCTTACTAAATGTCATCAAGATGCATCACATAGCTGACTTCATATTGAATGCTAGGACCCATCTGTGACCTTCAGCTTCAAATAAAGGAAGATGTTTTGGCAGGCAAATAGCCAAAATTCACTCCTGTAGGATGCAGGACCGGCTTCATAAGCTTGCAAACTGTGCAGTCGCACACAGCTTCGTGCTTATAAGAGCCTCATGCCTGGTTTAATGCTTGGCTGACTTAAAATGCTTAATCATTTTTAGAGCCTTGCGCTGTTATTTGCACTGGGCTCCACAAATTATGTGGCCTGCCCTGTGTACATGTGTAAATACAACT